>PVKV010029659.1:0-23312 GCA_004027835.1 Alouatta palliata | reverse complement strand
GTTCATGGCTAGGAAGAATCAATATCGTGAAAATGGCCATACTGCCCAAAGTAATTTACAGATTCAACGCTATCCCTATCAAACTACCAATGACCTTCTTCGCAGAACTGGAAAAAACCACCTTAAACTTCATATGGAACCAAAAGAGAGCCCGCATAGCCAAGTCAATTCTAAGCAAAAAGAACAAAGCTGGAGGCATCACACTACCGGACTTCAAACTGTACTACAAAGCTATAGTAATCAAAACAGCATGGTACTGGTACCAAAACAGAGATGCTTCTTTAGAACTGTCGTTGTGTCTGACATATAACCTGGCTAATCACCTTGGGAAAGGCCTGTGTTTTTGCCTGGTTGCCAACAGCATCTTGAATTCAACAAAGTCTTGTGCCAGGTGATTTGTACCCAACTGCACATACATAAGAATGCACATGCCAGCAGAGGGGCCACATACCTAGGTGTCTGACCCTGAAGCGAAGGTCGTATAGGGAAGGGTAAAGATAATGTATACCTTCCAATATAATTGAAAAGCAAACAGCAGCATTTCTCCAGCTGGGTAAGCACTGTCCCTTGGTTTGGGCTACAAACCAGGCTTCCTGATCACGTTTAGGTCTTGCTGGAGGAATAAAAATAAAGTGCATGAAAAGATATAAAAAAGCATAAGTTTGGTCCCAAATACTTCAACTGTATCACTCTGGACACCCCATTTCACCTGACGTCTGAGTCAAGAGAAAAAGCTAAAACAAGATGAACCCTTGTTAGGGTAGTTGTCTTTGGGTCATTTGTAGCATTATGCAACTGATCTGGCCAGACTGCTAACAGGAAGTAAGGGTGACAGACTGGCATAATTTGTTTTTGAATCACGCATTTCAGAATTTTATTTTCTCCATATTCTATGTAAAGCAAGGAATGTTGAATATCCACTGGATTCAATGTTATGGCTGTTTGGCCTGTGCCACAACATTCTGTTGTCCAATGATGGTGCTTGTGTGTCCCAACAGTACTCAGGGTTGTCCCTCTAATATTTGAATTATGCATTGGAGTGGGAGTTGAGATGAAGGGAGTGTTCAGTTAGACAGATAGCTAATGCATCTGTTTCAGCATCCAGGGACTGTAAGGGCAACTTATGGATCAGCCCATGACACTGATTATAGTAATAAGCTATACAGTGAAGTTTTGGGGTCATCTTTATTCTCGTTTTGAGGATAATTGATGCCATTCCCTAATGTTATAGTGTCTTCTTTGCTATATCATTTTTTCAGTGTACCCACCCTTTCACCTAGTGTGAGAACTTCTCATATCCTAGTATCTATTTCAATACTATCAATTTTATCACATTTGGCCCCTAAATTAAAAAGCTTAATAATGACATGTCTTTCCAAAACGTAGCCCATTTAGAGATGCTTTCTCAGCAGTTCTCTTGATTTCCTCTATCTTTTTTGGGTGAATCTCCTATACAGTGTAGATTATTGCAGGGTTCACACAGTCTTGCCTCCCTGCTCTTTTCTTTGATTTTAAAGGGGCTGCTTCAGAATAACCTATGCTGTCTTGGACCAGCTGTCCTTGCTGGAAGAGGAGTATCAGAGATGAACCTGCTTGTTTGGACTTGATAGGATAAATCATCCAACATTCTTTTCAAACCAATGTATCATCCAGGGGTGTATTCCACCAATCAGGTTTTTCCCATTATAGTCTCTCTGGGAATACAGGTTTAGCTTTCCCTTTAGCGAGATCTGCTTGTGATTGGATATAGCTTTCTAGAGTCATTAACAGCAACATGATGTCTAAACTAATCACCGATGACATGCATCCTCATCAGAGCACCCACTACTCGAGTTCCTTGGAGCTTCAAGGATCCAGTTTCTGTGGACATTTTTGTAAAGCATTTAAGTCCTTGAAGACTCAGTGGACAGGTAGACACAGGAGGACATTTTAAATTTCCCATAGAGAATATTTGATCGTTTGTGTTTTGGTTTGCTTTATACCACAACAGTTGTCATGCCATTCCTGCTTGATGCAACAACTTCTGTGAAATGAGGAACAGTGACCAGGCAGTCTAAAATGAGCCTTCTGGAAAAAGGCTTTAGAAAAAACCCATTGCAACATATGCAGTTGTAGGTATCTAGGTTTTCCAGATTCTCAACAAATTCTATGGCAGTGCAGGTTGGATATTGAACTCTGAGAGCCACAGTCTGGTGGGGGACTGTCAAGACATGGATGGAAGCAGAGGCCATCATCCTTAGCAAACTAACACAGAAACCGCAAATCAAATACTGCATGTTCTCACCTATAAGTGGGAGCTAAATAATGACACATGGACATATGGAGGGAACAACACACATTGGGGCCTTTCAGAGTGTGGAAGATGGGAGGAGGGAAAGGGTCAGAAAAAATTATTAATGAGTACTAGGCTTAATACCTGTGTGACGAAATATTCTGTACAATAATCCTCCATGACACAAGATTAACAAACCTGTACTTATACCCCTGAACTTAAAATACAATTTTATAAAAGACATACATGATTAAGAAATAACCAGCTGCTCCTCTTGGAGTCCAAGCTTTATGGTTAAAAAGCACAAAACAGGTGATGCTTATTCTTCATTCACATTTGGTCACATCGATATTTTTCTCTTGATACAAAATTAATTCTTCTCCTGGCATGACCAGACTCTGAGATCTAAGTCTTGAGGTTGTGGATGTACAGTAGCCCAATGGCTTGCAGCCCTGATATTCTGCCTTAGGAGTTTACCAGCTTTAGGTTCCTTACATTACCGCTACCGGTCATGAAACGCTGCAGAGGCTAACTCCCTTGCTGAAGTTCACCAGGGAGGGAGTCAGTCCTGGACTATGATGGTTTGCTTCTCACGTTGCTAGGACAATCCCCGTTTTGTAAACATTATAGTATTGATTAACTCACTATCTTCCACTTTTCTCCTGTAAAGTCTCTTTCTTGGGGGACTGTTTTTTTCCTAAAATATCCTGAGCTAGCCTTTGTCTCCAGACTCAAAGTATGGCTCTTATTTATACTCTAGCACATATTGCTCTCCTGAAGTTGTGTTCAAATTTCTATAACCTGTTGAGTTGGAGAGGTTAAAGCCAATCAAACTTTTCTTACATGTTGCTTGACTTTGAAACAAAATGTTTACACTCATCATTGCATATGTGTATACACACTCACCCAATTATTATATTCAAGGTATTCTATGAAGACTGAATCAAAAAGCACAAGTTGGTCCCCAGCATAACTCTTGCCACGTAATAGATATTAAATAAATAAATGGTTGTTATTATTAGAAGTTACTACCCAAAAGATGATAGGTGATTCATATTCGATTTTAGTGTACAGGTTCTCCTCTTTTTATCTGTAAATGGGTTTAAAAACACCATTTAATTTAATATTTAAGAAATAAAAATATCATGTGTAGAAGCCCTATCACAATTATTAACAATCCACCAATTCCAAATTATCTTCAAAAAAATCTTCTTTCTGCCTACTTACCTAAACATATGTTATACTCTTTTTTTTTCAGAGCAACACATCACAACACCCTCCAACAGGTTATCTCTTGATCCGTGCTTTGCTGATAATATTTTATCTACTAGAATTTTTTTTCCCAACACATGACTTGCTTCTTCTAGAACTTCAGATATCAGCTATGTTTCAGAAAACCCACTCCCTATTATCTGGCATAAAGTAGCCTGCCTTCTCCAAATCATAGTTCCTCATTCCTCATTCCTCATAACAATCAATACACCTATTAAGGAAATAAGATACTTTTTGGGACCATCTTACTCTATTAAATTGGAAAGTTCTTTGTGTATAAATTTCTAATATTAATAATATTAATTCTTTAAATAATTTTTAATGGCTGAAGTAAAGATAATGAAGAAGGCATGGTCTGAGAAATTAGCATAAAGTTTTTAATATGCTCTAGCACATAATTTAAATAATGTAGCTATTTAAATTTTAAAAAGTGATCGATTGTGTCAACTATTGGAGAATTTAAGTAGGAAAGAATAAAGTCATGTGTCCATTGAGAAACAAGCACTAAAAACAAGAAATTAAGAGTTTCCAAGTAGTGAAAACAGAATATTTTTCACAAATTTTGGCAATAAAGAAAAGCATAAATACATAAAAATTAAAGGAAAAATCAAGTTTGAATGAAGATTTTGTTTTATAGTAAGGGAGACTCCCAAGCGAGGTGATAAGCCAAGAGAATGGACTATGGAAATGAAATGACTAAAACCAGAGAGTATTCATAAACGTAGTAAGTGTTTGCAGCATGTAAGGCATATAAATGTTTTATATGTATCATATATGTGCCCTATTTATTTCTTCTGATAAGTCTGTAAGATAGGCGATATCAATAATACCTAATTCTGGACAGAAAAACAGAAGTACAGATTGATTAATAATCTGTGTCCATGGTCACAAAGCTAGAAATTCTAACACAGTTAGAAACTGAACACAAGTAGCTTGTAGCAATAGCTTTACCATTAAATGTTGTTTCTCAAAAAAAATTATGGTAATGAACCAAGATAAACAAGAACCTAGCTGAGACTGAAGATCATGAGATAAAAATATTAATCTTGCAAAACATCCTTATTTCTGAAGGCTGGAGAGGAGACATATACAAAACATTTATATTTCTAACCATACGTTAGACATGTATTAAGTCTTGGAAGTACATTAATAACAAAAATACAAGCTCACACACAGCATGTTTTCCTTTTGACTCAGGAGAGAACTAGAAGGGAATAATTAAAAAATGAAGAAATAGTGCTACAGAGCAGATGAAAATATTAGTTTTACAACAACTAGCTTCAAGTATCTGATTGAAAGGAAGACAAGGACACTGCTTAGAGAAGTTAAGGTTAGCTTCAGGAGAAGTAGGACAAACGTTGCCTTAATTAAGTCTTTATTAACCCTTATTAGTTTGCATTATTGCTGTCCAGGGTCATCTTGCAGTCTGTGGCTAAGAAACAACAGAGAGATGACTGATTACCTGAAAAATGAAGGTTGAATTAATGGCATGCCTCCATTAATATTGTCAGTGAAACAGATGAGTTAAACCACAAATAAGAATCCAATACTACCACAAAGTACATTTCTTTTTCTGCTAAAATATGTTGAGAGAAGGGAAGTCTTCGTTTAAATGTAAATTCCTTACATCAGAATAAAAACATGTATATTTTTGACCAACCAGTTAAGTAGATAAATGACTTCATTAAGTGACAACACCTCTGGGTGTATCACACATGAGTCAGAATTTCAGTTCAGGCTTGTGGTTTTAAGACCTTCTGCATCATTAAGATGCTCCAGATTTTGAAATGAGGCAATTGAACTTTAAAAACATTCTTAATAGTTTAATTGTAACATGGAGAATTAAGACACTTCAGGTTTGATCTTCTGGTCATTTGCCCTCTAAGTTATTGAAATAGCAGTAGGTCTATCAAATACTGACTTTCTGTTTAGAGAAATAGCCACTATATCCCATCATACAACTATAAACTGACTTTTTTTGACCCAGTAAACTTGTACTAAATTTTTTAAATTATTAGTTTGTGGAAAATTTCGTTAGCAAAGAACTCATCATTGAGGATATGAATTACAAAAAGTTGAAATTTTATAAGGAGTATATTAACATTTAATTTATTAGGATATATATTCATATGAGTTAAACAGAATTATCATTTTTATTCACGTGAGACTATCTTAGGCTAAGAATAAATGTGAGTATATAGAGAAAACTAACACACTAAGTGATCAATAAAAATAAATCTAAGACTTAGAATTATGTTGTGTCATTAACTCAGTGAGCCCATTTTTCTCATTTACAACTATAATTTAAAATTATCTATGATTAAAAAAATCTCTATTTGAAGAAAATGCACAGTTCCAACTGAGACAACTTGTGGGATGGCTGAAAACGGGGGGAAGGCTGTTAGAATGTTAGTTGCTCTTTTAAAAAGGACTAGAAAAGGGCTGATGGAAAGAAAATATTTTTAGCAACAACTTCCAATCCATATTTACCTTAAATATAAATATATTCTTACTTATTTAACATTCATTCCTCTTCCAATGAAGGTTATAGTTGACGCTCTGGCAGTTGGAAGGTGAGAGCTAGGACTTTATATGTGGGAAAATCTTCAAAAACAAATTAGTGAAGAGATTAATTCCAAATGGAGATATGAGCAGATCTGTCTCAGGAAAACAAACATAACATGAAAACTATTTTTAAATGACCATTTAAAATTTTGGAAATTGCCCTTAGAACATATAGCTAATGTAGAAACATTTACTCACCAAAATCTACTAAGTCTCTTTAAGAACAATGAAAATCGGTGGCACTGGAACCAAACTATCTTCTTTGTCACCCCCAAACAAGCTCTGTGTGACAGAAGCCGTATTCCAGGAAGGTCCAACCAAAAGGAAGGGGGATCCCTACCGCTCATCCTTCCAGTCTAAGACTACTCCCAGAGTGGCAGACCACCAGCATTTCTAATCGAAACCAACTTTTTATGAAGGCTATTTGAGGCAAGAGCAGTCAAGTATTCTAAAGTGCTGTTTTCTTAATCAGCACCCACTTACAGGGTGAAAGCTTGAACTGAGGCACTGCAAACTGAGAATACTGGGTCCCAATCACCTAATCACACACACCCAGCTCACTTATAAGTTAGAATTTCCACAACCAGAAGAGAAAAGAAAACATACAAACAAACAAAACCAGGAACTATCACACTGCCCAGATCTCTGCTTTTTAAGCAGGAGTGTCACCCCAAGAGAAGTAGGTTGCTGTTTTCACATTCATTTCCCAAGCAGTAGCACTAAGGTTCTTGCAGGGTTGAGGCAGTTCATAAAAGCATAATTCTCTGTAATAATCCACCAAAAACTAGTGGAGCCTAGCAGCTGGGTGTGAAACCAACAGAGGCAAGAGGTTTAACAAAGAGATCAGAGAAAGAGATGAATAAAACACTGCTAAAATCACTGTCATCATATACAAAATTCAATTGCACTTCTACAGACTAGCAAGGAATAAACCAAAAAATAAAATTAAGGATATAATTTTAATAACATATGGAATAATAAAATACCTAAGAATATATTTAAGAAAAGAAGTGCAAGACTTGTACTCTGAAAACTACAAAACATTGCTGAAAGTAATTAAAGACAACATAAATAAATGGGAAAAACAATTCTAGGTACATAAAGACTTGATATTAATAATATGCCACTGCATTTGAAATTTATCTAGAGATTCTACATCAGTCTTTCAAAATTCCATGTGCTTTTTTTTCCCTGAAATTGATAAGTTGATTCTGAAGTTCATATGCAATGAAAAAAGACACTGAATAGCCTAAACAAACTTGACAAGGAAGAACAAGAATGGAGGACTCATTTACCAATTCGAAAACACGGTAAGATAGTATCAATCAATATAGTGTAACACTAGCAAGGGAACAGAAAAATATGGCATAAAATTAAAATTCCATAAATATAATCTCACATTTGTGATCAATTCATTTTTGATAATACTTCCAGGACAATTCAATGGGGGAAAGAATAGTATTTTCAAATATTGATGTCAATACAATTGGATATCCACAGGCAAAAGAATGAAGTCAGACCCCTCCTTAACACAATAAATAGACATTAACTTAAAAGGAATCATAGACCTACATGTAAAAGCTATAATTGTAAAAATCTTAGAAGAAAATGCAAGATTATATTATTGTAATCTTGATTTTGGCAAAATTTAGATATCAAAATCTCAAGTTACCAAAAAATAAATAAATTGGACTTCATTAAATTTAAAAACCTGAGCTTTACACTGGGTGCAGTGGCTCACACCTGTAATCCTAGCAGTTTGGGAAGCTGAGGCTGACAGACCACCTGAGGTCAGGAGTTTGAGAACAGCCTGGCAAACATGGTGAAACCTAGTCTCTACTAAAAATACAAAAATTAGTCGGTTGTGGCAGCAGGTGCTTGTAATCCCAGCTACCCAGGAGGCTAAGGCAGGAGAATTGCCTGAACCCAGGAGGTGGAGGCTGCAGTGACCCAAGATGGCAGTGCTGCACTCTAGCCTGGGTGACAAGAGCGAAACTCTGTCTCAGAAACAACAACAACAAAAAAAAAAAAAAAAACTTGAGCTTTAAAGGATACCTTAAGAAAATACAAATGAGATCATCCATAAAATGAAAGAATATATTTGAAATAAGCAAATGAACACATGCTTGACAACATCAACCAACATCAAAATGCAAATCAAGCCCATGACAAAATATTCCACCTCCACTAGAAAGGTTATAATAAATAAGACATAACAAGAATTTGTGAGGATATGGATAAATTTAAGGTCTCTCACACTGTTGGTAAAAATGTAAAATGGTGCAGCCACTTTGGAAAATATTTTGGTAGTTTCTCAAAAAAAAAAATCAAACAAAATTACCATATGATCAAGCAATTCCACTGCTAGATATATATATCTACCAAATGAAACATACCAGATAAAAGAAAACCAACACATACCAAAAAAACTTGTATACAAACATTCATGCCAGTATTACTTGTAATAGCCAAAATATGGAAACAATCTAACCTTTCAACAGACAAACAGAGAAACAAAAAGTAGTGCAATAGAATAATGTTGACCAATAGAAATGAATGAAGTACTGAGACATGGGTGAAACTTGCAATTATTATGTTAAGCATAAAAAGAACCACAAAGGTTCCCAAGTTGTACTTTTGTATGTATATGAACAAAATCTTTAAAGATTAGGCAAATCTTTAAAGACAAAAAATCTATTAGTAGCCTAAAGCAAGGAATTAGGAGGCTGAGGTGGAATGAGGAGTGTCTGTAATGTCTATCAGATTTCTTTTGCAGTTGATGGTTGAACAACACTGTGAATGTACTAAAAAGTAACCTACTGTACACTTCAATTGTATGGTATGAAACATACACCTAATAAAGCTGTTAAAATAATTAGAATATTGAATTTGTCTGTAAAAAGACCAATTCTAGCTGAAGAGAAATGTCATAGAAAAATATATTTCATTTCATTGCCATAATATATTCAAATATATTAAATATCTATATTATCATATTTTTTCTGTCATGTTTTAGAATGCTGTAATTCAAGGCTTTGGGTGTAATACATGAATTCCCTTATGAAATGACATTATATAGATGATTTCTCTGTGTGCAACTCATAATCTTCAAAAGCTTATTTATGCACACATAAGAAGCCCGTAGCTGTTGTGAAAGTGTGTAATTTTTGTTGGAAAATGGAGAGGTTAGATATATTAAAATTATCAAATGTATATCGGTATCTAACACAGCCTCAGTGAAAAAAAGAGAAGCTAAAGGTAAAATTGTTTTTCCACTCACTGGTTTTGACTGTGTAATGAAAAACAAATCCTCTTCTTTCTTATGCCAAAATGAATATTCCACTAGATTTGGACGTAGTAGAAAGGAGACTGAGCTGAGGCATCCCGCTGGGCATCACATGAGTGACTGTGCGGTACGTTAACCCTTCAGCTATCGATTTGTATAAAGTGACTAATATATTCAGAAAAGAAAGTACATGCGCTCTCTCCTGAATTCTTTAGAAGAGCAAATATTTTTTTACTCATTAATTAATGCATAAACACCCAAAAGTGCATTATGTAACAAAATGCAAAATTTTGCAGAAAAAATACCAACTGATGAAGTGTATACTCTTGTATTTAACTTTCAGAATGCATCATTGGCACGATTCTCACTTTTATCATTTGGGTCACATATGCTGTTCCCACATGAATAGTCCTAAGTACGGTTGTGCCAATTCTAGCATCACAGTTCTCTTTTATACAGGCTTCCTTGGCTTCTGCAGATTTGCTTAAGGCTTTTTACATTGAAAGGATAAGTTTCTCAAAAGAGAGTACCCGCCACAGCCTTTTGCACATTTCCAATGACAGCAGCCGGCTTCTGATTTCTAAAGTACCACATTTTGCTCTTAAATAGCAGTAGCATGAAACTACTACAATAAAAAGGAAAATGAAAAGCTATGGTAAATATAGACACAATTATGATATATTTCTTAACAAAACCATCTGCGGAAACATTAAAGACTCGCCAATTCTGATTCAGTGATAAAGAGGTAATTATACCTGTCCCAAAGGCCAATGGAACTAGGGTATTAATATAAATTGCATTTTAATGTCTTATTTTCTGCCGTTAACCACTTTAAGAATCTTAGAAAATGGAAGTGCTACTTTCCCTTTCAAATATCATTACATTTTCTATATGAGTTAACAGTTTAACATACAGACTTGAGACTCAATTAATGTCTCATAACTGAATCAAATTACCAAGCTAGGGAAGCTCTTCTCGGTGAATACATATACACTTGCCAATTAGAAGTGCTTAAGGGCAAAAAGTGAATGCAGATGTTCAAACCACCACTCTACATCTATAATAAACTGAATATATTTAACTTGGCAATATATTATTTATTATTAACATATTGCCAAGTTAAATATATTTAACTTATATTATTATTTTGGATAGCTATTTTTCTTTTTTTTAAATTTATTTATTATACTTTAAGTTCTGGGGTACATGTGCAGAACATGCAGGTTTGTTACATAGGTATATACATGCCATGGTGGTTTGCTGCATCCCTCACCCCATCATCTACATTAGGTATTTCTCCTAATGCTGCCCCACCCCAATCCCCCTGCTATCCCTCCCCTAGTCCCTCACCCTGCAACAGGCCCTGATGTGTGATGTTCCCCTCCCTGTGTGTTGATGCCTGACACCTATTTTTCGTAAAGGAAAATGAGGTAAATCATGTTATTTAAGACCATACACCTCTGCATAAAATGAAATAGATGTGTAATGCAGTTATCCAAGTGGTAAGCCACATAAAAATTGAAGAAAAGTTATCTGCATTACTCAGTATCTCCATACGTGTCATATATTTTATATGTGTATGTATATCTACAAATATTTATGTCCAGCTATTTGCAATATGTATACAGTATTTTACTTAATGTAAATTACATAAAATATACTATGAAATGAATTATTTTACTAAATAATTTACTTTTTAAATACTTATTACAGTTACTGGAGTATATCTTCATTTTTATTTTCAAGTTTATTTTTAACTTTTTAATTCTGGGCTACATGTGGAGGTTTGTTGTATAGGTAAAATTGTGACATGGGGATTGTTGTATGGTATTTCATCATCCAGGTATTAAGCATAGTACCTCCTAGTTATTTTTCCTATCCTCTTCCTTATCCCAACCTCCACCCTCTGATAGGCCCCAGTGTGTGTTGTTCCCCTCTGCATATCCATGAGTTCTCATCATTAGCTCCCACTTATAAATAAGAACATGTGGTATTTGGTTTTCTGTTTCCGCATTAGGTTGCTAAGTATAATGGTCTCTGGCTTCACCTATGTGCCCGCAAAGAACATGAGCTTGTTCTTTTTTATGGCTGCATAGTATTCTATGGTGTAGATGTACCACATTTTCTTTATCTAGTCAATGACTGATGGGCGTTTAGGTTGATTCCATGTCTTTGCTATTGTGAATAGTGCTGCAACAAACGTAAGTGTGTATGTGTCTCTATAATACAATGACTTGTATTCCTGTAGGTACATACACAATAATGTGATTGCCAGGTCAAATGGTATCTCTGTCTTTAGCTGTTTGAGGAATTGCCACACTGTCTTCCACAATGCACTCCCACCAATACTATTTAAACATTCCCCTTTCTCCATAACTTCACCAGAATCTGTCATTTTTTTACTTTTTAATGTCGGTCATTCTGACTGGTGTGAGATGGTATCTCACAGTGGTTTCCATTTGTATTTCTCTAATGAGTGATGTTGAGCTTTTTTTTCACAATTGTTAGTCACATTTGTATCTTTTTTTGAGAAGTGTCTGTTCATGTGCTTTGCCCACTTTTGAATGGAGTTATTGGCTTTTTTTTTTTTTTTTTTTTTTGTAAATTTGTGTATGTTCCTTATAGATGCTGGATGGCAGACCTTTGTCAAATGGATAGTTTGCAAAAATTTTTCCCATTTTGTAGGTTGTCAGTCACTCTTTTGATAGTTTGTTTTGTTGAATGGAAGCTCTTTAGTTTAATGAGATCCCATTTGTCAACTTTTGCTTTTGTTGCAATTCTTTTTGGCATCTTGGTCATGAAATCTCTGCCCATTCTTATGTCCTGAGTTGTATTACCTAGGTTGTCTTCCTGGGTTTTTATAGTCTGGGGTTTTACATTTAAGTCTTGAATCCATCTTGAGTTAATTTTTATAAAAGAAAGGGATCTAGTTTCAATCTTCTGCATATGACTAGCCAGTTATCCCAGTACCATTTATTGAATAGGAGATTCTTTCCCCATTGCTTG
Organism: Alouatta palliata; assembly: GCA_004027835.1. NCBI lineage: Eukaryota > Metazoa > Chordata > Mammalia > Primates > Atelidae > Alouatta > Alouatta palliata. The sequence continues at coordinate 10,911 of PVKV010029659.1, read as the reverse complement.
TGTTTTTCAGGTTTGTCGAAGATCAGACACTTATAGATGTGCAGCCTTATTTCTGGGATCTCCCTTCTGTTCCATTGGTTAGTGAGTCTGTTCCTGTCCCACTATCATGCTGCTTTGGCTACTGTAGCCATGCAGTATAGTTTGAAGTCAAGAAGCATTATGCCACCAGCTTTGTTCATTTTGCTTAGGATTGCCTTGGATGTTGGGACTCTTGTTTGGTTTTATATTAATTTTAAAATAGTTTTTTTTTTCTAGTATTGTTAAGAACCTCCATGGTAGTTTTACAGAAATAGCATGGAATCTATACATTGCTTTGGGCAGTATGGCCATTTTTGCAATATTGATTCTTCCTATCAATGAGCATGGAATATTTTCCCATTTGTTTGTGTAATCTATGATTTTCTTGAGCAGTGTTTTGTAGTTCTTCTTTCAGAGATCTTTCATCTCCCTAGTGAGCTCTATTCCTAGTATTTTGTTTTTTTCTGTGGCAATTATGAACAGGATTGTGTTCCTGATTTGGCTCTCGGCTTGATTGTTTTTTGTGTATTGGAATGCTAGTGATTTTTGAACATCAATTTTGTATCTTGAGATTTTGCTGAAGTCGTTTTCCAGCTTAAGAAACTTCGGGGTTGAAAAGACAGGGTTTTCTAGATGTAGAATCATGCCATCTGCAAACAAGGATAGTTTGACTTTGTATCTTCCTATTTCAATACTCTTTATTTCATTCTCTCTCCTGATTTCCCTGGCCCAGACTTCCAGTAATATGTTGAGTAGGAGTGGTAAGAGAGTGCTTCCTTGTTGAGGGTCAATTTTCAAAGAGAATGTTTACAGATTTTGCCCATTTGGTATAATGTTGGCTGTGAGTTTTTCAAAGATGGCTCTTATTATTTTGAAATATGTTCCTTCAACACCTAGTCTTTTGAGTGTTCTTAACATGAAGCAGTGTGGAATTTTATTGAAAGCCCTTTCTGCATCTATTGAGATAATTTTTTCTTTAGTTCTATTTATGTGAGGAATCACATTTATCTATCTGTGTATGTTGAACCAACTTTGCATCCCAGAGTTAAAGCCTACTTGACTATAGTGGATAAGTTTTTTTATGTACTTCTGAATTTGGTTTGCCAACATTTTTTTTGATGATTTTTGCACCAATGTTCATCAAGGATATTGGCCTGAAGTCTTCTTATTTGTGGTATCTCTGCCAAGTTTTGGTATCAGGATAATGCTTTCCTTGAAGAATGAATTACTAAGGACTGCCTCCTCCTCAATTTTTTGGAATAGTTTCAGAAAGAATGGTACCAACTCTTCTTTGCACATCTGGTATAATTCAGCTCTGAGTCTGCCTGGTTCTGGGCTTTTTTGGTTGGCTTACTGATTCAATTTCAGAACTTGTTATTGGATTCTTCAGAAATTCAACTTCTTCCTAGTTCAATTTTGGGGGAGTGTATGTGTTCAGGAAATTACCCATTTCTCCTAGATTTTGTAGTTTATGTGCATAGAAGTTCTTATAACATTTTCTCATGGTTGTCTGTACTCCTATGGGGTGAGTGGTAATAACTCCCTTGTCATTTCTGATTGTGTTTATTTGAATTTTCTTTTTTTCTCTATTTGTCTAGCTAGCAGTCTATTTTATTAATTTTTCAAAAGCCAGCTCCTGAATTCATTAATCTTTTTTGAATGGCTTTTCATGTCTCAACCTCCTTCAGTTCAGTTCTGATTTTGGTTATTTCCTATCTTCTGCTAGATTTTGAATTTATTTGTTCTTGGTTCTCTAGTTATTTTAGTTGTTATGTTAGGTTGTTAACTTCAGGTATTTTTAACTTTCTGATGTCAGCATTTAATACTATAAATTTCCCTCTTAACACTGCCTTAGCTATGTCCCTGAGATTCCGTTATGTTGTATCTTTGTTCTCATTAGTTTCAAAGAAGGTCTTAATTTCTGCCTTAATTTCATTATTTACCCGAGTCATTCAGGAACAGGTTATTCAATGTCCATGTAATTGTATGGCTTTGAGTGAACTTCTTAGTCCTGATTTCTAATTTGCTTGTGTTGTAGTCTGAGATATTATTTGTTATTATTTCAGTTGTTTTGCATTTGCTGAAGAGTGTTTTACTTCCAATTATGTGGTCAGTTTTAGGGTATGTGCCATGTGGTGATGAGAAGAATGTATTTCTGTTGCTTTTGGGCGGAGAGTTCTGTGGATATATATCAGGTCCATTTGATCCAGTACAGAGTTGCTCAGTTCAAGTCCTGAATATCTTTGTTAATTTTCTGTCCTGTCATGATGATCTGTCTAATATTGTCAATGTGGTGATAAAGTCTCCCACTGTTTTTTTTTTTTTTTTTTTTTTTTTGAGACCCAGTGCAGTGGTGCAATCCCGGCTCACTGCAACTTTCGTTTTCTGGTTTAAAGCAATTCTCCTGCCTCAGACTCCCGAGTAGCTGGGACTACAGGTATGCACCACTATGCCTGGCTAATTTTTTGTACTTTTAGTACAGATGGGGTTCACCATGCTCGCCAGGATGGTCTCGATCTCTTGACGTCATGATCCACCCACCTCGGCCTCCCAAAGTACTGGGATTACAGGCGTGAGCCACCGTGCCCGGCCAAGTCTCCCCCTCTTAATGTGCTGGAGTCTAAGTCTCTTTGAAGTTCTCTAAGAACTTGCTTTATGAATCTGGGTACTTCTGTATGGGTGCATATGTATTTAGGAGAGTTATATCTTCTTGTTGAATTGAACCTTTCACAATTATGTAATGATCTTCTTTGTCTTTTTTGATGTTTGTTGCTTTAAAGCCTGCTGTGTCAGAAACTAGGGTGGCAACCCCTGCTTTTTTCTGTTTTACATTTGCTTGGTAGATCTTCTCCATCCCTTTATTTTGAGCCTGTGTGTGTCATTGCGTATGAGATGGATCTCTTGCAGACAGCATGCCAATTGATCATTCTTTATCCAGGTTGTCACTTCGTGTCTTCTAATTGGGGTATTTAGCCCGTTTACATTTAAGGTTAGTATTGCTGTGTGTGAATTAATTTGGTCCTATCAGACTGAATGCTGTAACTCTGGGGGACTTGCATTGGGACTCGACTGTTCTTTGGCTTCTGCTTCTTGAGGTTTGGAATCCACTGTGTTGGTTGGACCAAAATGTAGCAGCTGTGGCAGAGAGCTGGTGGTTGCTGGGGTGCCTGCTTCCCTGTGGGCTCTCACCACAGTGGCAGGGGCAGCACAACTGGGGTGGCAGTGTGGGGCAGGGAGCCCACTGCTGGAGACTGTGCGAGGTTGCACTGGAGGTGGTGTTGGCTCCATGGCTGGGTGTCAAAGGGCTCAGGTTAGGTGTCTTCTCTGTGCCCTAGAAGCCGGAGTAATTGCCTAGGTTGGAAAAGGGTCCACTGTTCTCTGCCTAGTGTTGGCCCAAGACCAAGTGCTGGCGGGGCCAGTCTCGCTGGCTCTGTTCCTCCCAAGGCCTCTGGCTGGAGGTGGGATGGAGGCAAAGTGCACTCTGCAAGAGAGTGGGACAAGGAAGGCAAAACCTGCCTATGCAGACATATGAGCAAAGTGATATGGAGAGTTGTGGGCAGTTGCCATGAACCCCTGAGAGGCTGCAGTATGGGGAAGGAGTGGGCAACCTAGCTACAGTGAGAGCCCCAAGGCACTTGAGACTGCCCTGCAAGCAGGCAAGGCTACACTGGGGCCCCAAGAGAGGCCAGGAGACAGAGGGTTGCTCAGGTGAGAACAGTCCTACCTGATTTGCAAGACTGTCCTGCAGAGATCAATTGCCACAGTTCCTCTAGGGCTAAAGTATCTTATGGGAGCAAGTCGGCCAAGGGGGATGGCCCTCCCTGAGCATGCTCTGCTACAGACACTCTCACAGCAAACTCTCTGGGCTCCCATCAGCTTGCTTGCTGCCCCTTCCACTTCTCCAAGCAGCCCTCCCTGCTGATTCCAGTGTCTGTGGTGGTCGAGGGGTCCCATTCTCCTGGGGTTCCAGAAGTCTGTGGTAAGCATGTCTTACACCTTGCCGCTTTAACTCACGCATTTCCCTGGAGTTGCTGTGGTCCAAAACAGTCCAGTGTGCAGTAGCCCCATGCAGGGTCCCAGACTTCTCCTCCTTCAGCCCAGCCTTTGTGCCTTCCTTCCGTCCACTCATGGCCTTCCCGCTAAAGATATCTTCAATGCATGCCAGTCCTCCCAATCCCTTTGTGGGAGCTGTTCTGCCTGGCTGGGTCTAGTTGGCCATCTTGCCCTCTCCTCCCATTTTATTTCATCTATAAATATACAGAACAGGCATTTCTCACAGATGTCCTTCAAAGAAGACATTAAAGACTCCAACATAATATACCAGTCATTCTTTGTATGTACGTATGCACATTCTTTTCTCACTGAGATTCTATAAATTTCATCAGATACCTAAAGGTCCCGTTATACAAAATGTGTCGAGTCATGGGGGATAGCTCTAGTCTATAGGATTGCTAAAAATATCTTTGATTTTTTGTTTAAAAGCATATATGTAACAAAGTGGCTGCAAAGGAATTAGTTTCCCGGATGCCAGTCTATGCAGGTGGCAAAAAAAGTGCTCGTCAGATATTTTAATGGTATTTTCCTCTAGTACTATCTTCAGATTTGTTAAACATAAGTACACATGAAGGCAAGTTGTTTCACCATGTATTTATTTATTTTGTCGAGAATCCAGTGAACATAGCTTACATTGCCTCCCACAGCAATGAATTTCAAGACCCCATTGTTGAAAATTGTATTTATATACTTACTCCATAAAACACAGGAATTTAAAGTTATGTGGGATGAAGATAGGGAGAGAACAAGAGGGAGAAAGACTTCACATCCCTAAAATATCAAAATGACTGCAAGTCTGGATATTAAAACTTTGGTGAAAATGATTATTATACTATCTGATTTTCATAAAGGAAACATTACATGACAATTAAATAATACTATGAAGTAATGCTTATTTTTATTCATTTTTCTATATGCCATACATAAGATTATAATGAGGAATAAATTTACTTATAGGAGAAATGTAGGTACTGTTAGATGTAATCTCGAGGAAGGTACTGTTGTATTTTTATTTTATAGATGAAGGCAGTGAGGTTCAGAGAGTTTAGGTGATGTGCTCAAGGCCAGACAGCATTGCTGAACTGTAATCTCAGGGTACATGGGTAGAGCATCTCTATCTTTTATATCTATGCTATTATTGTCTCTCAATGTTAAACCATCTTAACTAAAAATACTAACCCAGGGTAACTATGTGTACTTAATTCCAGTACACTCCATAATTATGTAACCAATTATTATAGCTGTCTGCTGTAAAATTAATAGTAGTTCAGATCTGGAAGAGTTAGAGGCAGAAAACGAAATTAGTCCCGGAATTTTTCTTCATTGAGCAGAGGTGGACAGCAGTTTGGATTTCAGCAACATACAACATTCTTTTTTAGATAAAGGCTCAAAAATGAAGTTAAACATTTGTCAGCTTGATCTCCTTTTAGACATTCATATAAGCAAAAAAGTACTCTTGTTATTGTTTTAGTAGGAGTTTTCATTTTTTTTACATCACCAAAACTGAGTTAACTTCTATACATAAATTTGAACACAGAGCATCATTCTCTTCTTACTCCAATGGAGTGAAAGTCAACTGATGGCTATAAGCTCAATGGCAGGTCATTAAAAACCTGTTTGTAGCCTTTAGTCATTCATATGTGTATCCGCAAGTTAATGACACAGAGAACTACCTGGAGACCATGGTTTAAATTGCAACCGCTTACTCTGGCATGGAAGTGCAGGTTCCTTGAGGCAGCTCTGTGCTCTTTGTTCAGTATCTCTGCTCTACACATTGGTAAACATTTTTAATGCAACCATAGGCTTAACTCCAGTGCTCCAGAAATCTTCCATTACTGCTACATACTGAATTTTCATATACCAAAATATCATACATTAGCTGTATGAAATGTAAATGTGTTGCTCTTTGACGGGAATATTTTAATCAACAATTTGCTTGAACTTTTATATCCTTAGGCAAGAGGAATCTTAAAATGTGTAATAAAAGATCAAAGGAAATGTTCAATGGTAGCTCTGGAATTAATAAATGTAAAATCATTGAGGTATGTTAGAAGTTACACCCACAGTAAGAAAAATTAATTTATGTCTATTCCAGTCGACAATATTCAGAATCCTATATTCACTTTTGATCTTTCGTCACTTGCATCTTCTATGTTCAGGCGAATTTCAGCAAATTTTGCCTTTACATATGTCTGAAACTATGCCCAATTTCTATAATCCCATCACCATCATCCTAATTCTATTTGAAGTCAGTTTGTATCTTGAACTCCCATGGCAGAATCCATCTAACAGGCTTCCTCGATGGTAGTTTTTATACGCTCCTCATTAAGCAGAGTATAGTCAGTTTTTCAGTCCATTTAAATCATAGGCATTTTCAAGCCTAAAACAAAATACTAATAAATTATATTTAAACTTTTAATCCTGTTGTTTATATACCTCAGAAATTTTCTTGAATTTTATTTTTCCTTTTTGTTAAACATAAGCCACTCATTCTAGTAATCCTCTTAGATCGGCATCTTCAATGGGGGCACCATTTGTCTTGTACACCCCTGTCTCTAATATTTTTTCTTGTTTTAATCTTATCTAACCTCTCCCTGTTATTCTGGTTATTTACATCCTTACATTCTCAATTTTTTTGTTTCAGGACTCCTAAAACCTTTTGTTTATAGAGATTTTACCTAAGGATATTTATATTTTTTGAAGTTAAAGATAAAAAATATTTATTAATGAAATGATACAAAACAGTATTAACCTACTGTATGTCTCATAAATAAAATAATTCTATAAAAATAAGTATATATTAAATACAAAAAAAGTAGCAGACGGAGTGTTGGTGTTTTATATTTGCAAACCTTCTTAATTTTTGGCTTCATAGAAGACAGATAGGATAACCTATTTACTTCTACTTCTACATTTGATCTGTTCCAATCTGCTGTTTTGGTTGAGTTTATGAAGAAAATCAGCTTTACACATAAATGCAGCAGGAAAAGAGAGAACCATGTATATTCTCTGAAATATTTTTGGCACCACTAGGGGTCTTCAAATTATACTTCAAATCCGCTGCTTGAAGTTTCTAGTTAAGACTCTTTATGACTTGGTACTTCCTTCTGAGTTGTTAAAAACATTAATGCATGCATTTTATGTGATCTCATAGAACAAATGTTTAATCTTTTTACTTCCTTATAATGTAGGCCTTGATTTTCTACATCGTAGGTTATATTTCATTTATAGTTCCATGTGAAGCAGTAGACTATACTGCTTCAGTTCCATGTTTCTGCAGATGTCCAAGGTTCCGTGTCAGTCCATGCTCAACTGTTAACTAGCTGCAGGGCCGGTTTCCTCACCTATTTGCGCCTTAAGTTGTTCATCTTTGTAAGATAAATAATAATAGTACTCATAGGATTGTTTTGAGTTATAAACTACTATACGTATGTGCACAAATAAACACATTCAAATATATATAACTGAATTGCTTTTTCCTACCATTATTACTTATTTTTTTCTCAGTATGGTAAGGAAATTGCAGCATGCTTTTCAGCAGTAAAACAACAACTACATTATCTTTTAATTTATATTTATAGTAACATTTTAAATATTATGAAAATCAGAAGTTATTATTCATAGCATGTGAGATTCAGAAGAGAGCCAGAGTTTTGAAAAATACCAATCTTGCAAAAATGTAAAAAAAAAATTGAGTCCTTTCTGCACAATTACACACAACTAAGTGATCATCTCTTTTAGCTTAATCATAGTCAAATAGTTAATTTTAATGAGCCTTTCCTTAATGAGGTCTATACTTCCTATTCCCTCTGTCATACCCATCTGTCATGATATGTCAAATTCCTAAGTTAATTAAGAAGTTGACTAAAAAAGGAAAAATAATATTTAGGCAGAATATGTACAAATTTTAAAATATGTTTATTACACTATACTGCAAAAAATTAAACTTTGAAAACAACAAATATCTACCCAAATATCTCACATATTAATGTGATTTCAAAAATACTGTTTGGAAATTAAAATTTTAGAAATGAAATGTTATAGCTTTACTACTATATTGAAATGGTGTTGTAGAAGTGTCCTCTGGTTCCTCCCACAACATACACACACACATACACACCACACACATCGATGTTCTCTACCCTATTTTATTTCCAGCAAGGCTATTCCATTTGAATTATGTTCATATACTCCAAAGTCTCTGTAGTCTGGTTAGACTTCAGCAATGAAAACATCCTCCAGGATACTGGAGGATGTAAGGCTGGGAAGTTAGGGATACTTGCTACATTTTGTCCTTCCTTGCAGAATCACCTGTTTAACTACATTCCTCCATTAAATTACTGGTCAAACTAATCTCTCCTGAGTTCAATAACTGTTTCTGTTCCTTTATTCTTCAGACTCTCTGCTGTTACTTGTTCTGGGAAAATACATGTGATTATTTTTCTTTGCCTTCTAACCAATATGATAAAAAGAAGCAAATGGTACATGTTGAGATTTCCTAACATTTATTTCTTGTTGCATGAGATTCAGTTTCTAATGCATTTAGTAACTCTTCAGGTTACACTTATTAAAAGGAAAAAAAATTAACAGGACTTTTAATAATTAAATATGTCAGGCACTGAACTAGATGTCGGGGGATACAAATTAGATGTTGTACCTGTATTTGAATAACTCACGATTTTTAGGTTCTATTAATAGACTGCTACTATCAAAATGTAGTACATGAAACACTTTGAAGCATAATGGACTTCAGAGTTCATCTATTCCAATATTTTACTTTTCTGGATAGAAAAGCTGACACCCAGAGAGTTGATTTTTACTGAATATAGTGGTCTTTTCAGTAGTGTTTAATGGCAGTCTTTTCTACATTTTGCTAAAGATAATCTCAGTAATTTTTGAAGCTACAGATCCATATATTTTGTTTTCATTTTTATGATTTTATTGAAATTTTACTTAAGAGCTTAAAAGCTATAAAACCAACCAAAGAAAATATAGAATGTTTATTTCACCATTGTTATGTAAAGTATTTTCTTGGAAAAAATACATAATACCTCCAAAGGAAAAAACCGATGTTTTGTTTTTCCTGTGAGAAGTATTATAATTTGTTATGCAGTAAATATAGAGATATATGTAGTAAATATCAATATTTCAATTAGAAAGAATGCTGCAAATTGGAAAATAACATGTATAACACATGCGATAAGCAATAGCTTAACATGTCAAACAATAGACAGCTCTCCCTAAGGAAGCCCAGAAACGACGGAGATGAATAGCCTATCGGATTTACAAGGACTTACAGAAATTATTATCTAGAGTGTTCGAGAGTGTCTGTACACAAGATATCACAACTATTGAAACACGAGAGAGAGAGAAACAGACCATCTTTTCCTCCAAAATTCATAAACACACACACAGATTGAGGAAGACTGTTACTTCACAAATAATACATTAGAAAATCTTTGTGCTTCAGTAATCAAGTTAATATTTTTAGCAGAATATGAACAACTTGGTAATTAAACTCATTTAATTGTCATAATATTCATGCTGTTTACTAATATGGATATATGTTACTGTTTTTCTTTTGAGATGGAGTCTCATTCTGTTTGTTGCCCAGACTGGTGTGCACTGGTGCAATCTCAGCTCACTGCAACCTCCTCCTCCCAGGTCCAGCTAAGTGTCCTGCCTCAACCTCCTGAGTAGCTGGAATTACAGGCATGTGCCACCAAGTCCAGCTAATTTTTGTATTTTTAGTAAAAAAGGAGTTTCACCATGTTGGCTAGGCTGGTCTTGAACTCCTGACCTCAAGTCATCCACCCGTGTTCGCCTCCCAAAGTGTTGGGATTACAGGCCAATATATCTTACTTTTATAGTAAGAAACAATCAGTTTTCTTTTTGTTTATGACAGAAAAGTATTTGAGAAAAATTTCATGTACACATATATGTATATATATTTCCAAACATGAAAATTTATCTTTAACCATATATCCCTAGAAACTAATAGTTACTCGATGTACTCCTTTTCAAACTTAAAAAATATTGAGGCCAGGTACGTTGGCTCATACCTGTAATCCCAGCACTTTGGGAGGCCAAGGCGGGCGAGGTGAAGAGATCGAGACCATCCTGGCCAACATGGTGAAACCCCGTCTTACTAAAAATACAAAAAAATTAGCTGGGCATGGTGGCGTGCGCCTGTAGTCCCAGCTACTCGGGAGTCTGAGGCAGGAGAATTGCTTGAACCCGGGAGGCAGAGGTTGCAGTGAGCCAAGGTCGCGCCACTGTACTCCAGCCTGGCACCTGGTGGTGAAGTGAGACTCTGTCTCAAAAAAAAAAAAAAAATATATATATATATATACACACACATATAGAGAAAAATCACCTATATGAAGGTAATATGAAATTGTCTCCTGCCAATAGTGTTTTTACCAATCTCCATTTTACCTGCACTACACCAGCTAAAAATAGTCTTATTTTATGAGGCTGATTATATTTCATTTATAAAACATGGCTTTTGGACAGTTAAATTTATTCCTGGATGAGTTCACCATAATAATATTTGCTGATTTTCTATTGAACTGTTCATTTTTTTGTTGTTGTTTATTTTTAATGATACATGCAGAAGGAAGTGATTGGGAATTGAAAACACCAGTGCTTAAGATGTTTTCAAAAGATTTGACTTCTCAGCCTGGTCAACTGGATCAACAGGAAAAAGAGGTCCTAAACTTCATCTAAGTAAGAACTACATGAAAGCTTGGTAAGTGGACTTTGGCATTTTAGAAACAAAGAAGCTAGTACTATCTCTTTTTTTTTTTTTTTTCTTTTTTTTTTTATACTTTTTTTTGC
>PVKV010029658.1:6503-23386 GCA_004027835.1 Alouatta palliata | reverse complement strand
AGCGAAACTCCGTCTCAAAAAAAAAAAAAAAAAACAATGTGCAAAAATCACAAGCATTCCTGTATACCTATGATAGACGAGCAGAGAGGCAAATCATAAATGAACTCCCATTCACAACTGCTACAAAGAGAATAAAATACCTAGGAATACAGCTAACAAGGGAAGTGAAGGACCTCTTCAAGGAGAACTACAAATCACTGCTCAAGGAAATAAGAGAGGACACAAGTGAATGGAAAAACATTCCATGCTCATGGATAGGAAGAGTCAATATCATGAAAATGGCCATACTGCCCAAAGTAATTTATAAATTCAATACTATTCCCATTAAACTACCACTGACATTCTTCACAAAATTAGAAAAAAAAAACTACTTTAAAATTTATGTGGAACAAAAAAAGAGCCCATATAGCCAAGACAATCTTAAGCAAAAAGAACAAAGCTGGAGGCATCACACTACCCAACTTCAAACTATACTACAAGGCTACGTAACCAAAACAGCATGGTACTGGGATAAAAACAGACACATAGACCAATGGAACAGAATAGAGATTTCAGAAATAAGACCACATATCTACAACTATCTGATCTTTGACAAACCTGACAAAAACAAGAAGTGGGGAAAGGATTCCCTATTTAATAAATTGGTGCTGGGAAAACTGGATAGCCATATGCAGAAAATTGAAACTAGATGCCTTCCTCATACCTTATACACAAATTAACTCAAGATGGATTAAAGACTTAAATGTAAAACCCAAAACTATAAAAACTCTAGAAGAAAATCTAGGCAATACCATTCAGGACATAGGCACAGGCGAAGATTTCATGATGAAGACATCAAAAGCAATTGCAACAGAAGCAAAAATTGACCATTAAAAAGTGGGCAAAACATGAGCAGACCCTTCTCAAAAGAAGACATTTATGCTGCCAACAAACACATGAAAAACGCTCAACATCACTGATCATTAGAGAAATGTAAATCAACACCACAATGAGATACCACCTCATGCTAGTCAGAATGGTGATTATTAAAAAGTCAAGAAACAACAGATGCTGGTGAGGCTATGGAGACCAACAGGAACCTTTTACACTGTTGGTGGGAATGTAAATTAGTTCAACCATCATGGAAGACAGTGTGGCGATTCCTCAAAAACCTAGAACCAGAAATACCATTTGACCCAACAATCCCATTACTGGGTATATACTCAAAGAATATAAATCATCCTATTACAAAGATATATGCATGAATATGTTCACTACAGCCTATTCACAATAGCAATTACATGGAATCAATCCAAATGGCCATCAATGATAGACTGGATAAAGAAAATGTGGTACATATCACCATGGAATACTATGCAGTCATAAAAAGGAACAAGATAATATCCTTTACAGGGACGTGGATGGAGCTGAAAGCCATTATCCTCAGCAAACTAATGCAAGAACAGAAAACCAAATATCGCATGTTCTCACTTGTAAGTGGGAGCTGAACAATGAGAACACATGGAGGGGAAAAACACACACTGGGGCCTGTTGGCAGGGGGAGTTGGGGAAGGGAGAGCATCAGGATAAATAGTTAATGCAGGGCTTAATACCTAGGTGATGGGTTGATAGGTGCAGTAAACCACCATGGCACATGTTTACCTATGTAACAAATCTGCACGTCCTGCACATGCATCCCACAACTTAAAAAAAAAAAAAAAAAAAAATTAAAGTTGTAGAAGGCTTTTGAAAGAGAAATTTTATGCCTGCTCGAGATGATCAAAATTGAATAAAATTATTTAAGGATTTTAAATTGAACCTTAATATCAAAAGTACATTGGTACAAAACTTGAAGCTGGTTTCTCTAGGTTAAAAAAACAAAGTTTTATTGGAAAAATGTTTTTTTAAGGGCTCTGCCTAGAAAACAAAGAATTGGTGTTTTATCAAAATGATTTCCTGTGCTTTACGCTGTCTTTTTTTTTGGCATATGTATGAACAGTTTATTTCAGGAATAAGGCATGCACATATATTAGAGCTTCATGGAAGTCCACACCACCCCAGATTTATTCAACATTCAACAAGTATTCTACTGAGATTCTACATGTATTGGGCTCCAGCAGACCTCATGAGGAAGGACACAAAGTCCTCAGTAGGCTATTTTTAGATCCTGTGCCTGGGGCCAGACTAGCTACATTAAGTGTCCTTCAAGCTTCTGACTCTAGAAGTGATAAAAATGACACTCCCAGTTCTTCCCCAGTATTTAACTTTTCTTGTCTAAATCACTATTTATCCATATGAGATACAATTCACTATTTCACAAACAATTGATAAGGAAAATCTTAACATGAACTAGTTTAAGCAAAAGGGGAAATTCTGCAAAAAGTGCACAAGTAAATTTGACTCCTGGATTGACAAGATTCAGGGACTTAAATTATGTTCCCAGATCCAAGTGTCTGATATATCAGCTCTGTTGGCTTCTTTCTTAGGCTCCACATGTTTAGCAAGATGGCTGCCCACATTGCAGTTTCTTGTATTTTCTTCTATAAAAGTTCTGTGCCTGACTCTCATTGGCCTATATTGGGTCACAGGACAGAGAATGACATCTCTGATTGGCGAGTCTGAGTCACACGTTCATCCCTGGAATCAGGGGCAGAGTTACGTCTAGTTGAAGCACTTAGCTAGTAGTTCTCCTAGAAGTTCAAATTATTATTATTTTTTTTTAATGAAAGGTCTCACATATTTATTACTGAACCCAGCCAGCGAATGCGTTCATAACAGATTCAGAGAGAAAAAATATATTCCCAATAAAACATGTCCAACTCTCCAGATAGTGGTAACATTTTCAGCTTGATATAGTAATGTGACTGTGACCTTCAGACAGCATAAATACGTGTGCCACCTTATGTGCAATTTCTTCTAGACCCAGCTTGGTTCTTCTCCAGTGTCTCCTTTTGGAGTTGTACCTGATTTTATTACCAGTTTTCATTCAAATCCACTGGGGACTGAGAAAATTTTGCTTTTGTTTCTTGGCCAGGAATTCCTTAGTCCCGAAAGTCTTGTGAGAAGACATGGCGAGAAGTGGAGTCAAGCACACACCACAGTGGAGGAGAAAGGAAGTGGGGGGAGAAGTTCAAATTATTAATAGCATTAATTAAAAGAAAGGAAAATATATACTGCCTAGCCAAAAAAGAGCAGATATGTTCACCACATGATACGCTTATGTCTCTCAGGAGGTAAAAATTTCTATTTGTAAATAGGGTGCTGCAACAGAAACAACTAAAATTTTTTTAGTTCTAATGTTAGCTTAACCGGTTTTAGCTACATGACAGAGTTCTTATAATAAGTAGATGAGTATGCAGTGAAAGTGTTTCATTACCATCTGAATAATGCTGTATAGTTAAATACCATCACTATTACTCCAGAGGCTGAGAATGTACCTGTCGGAGAGGTATTTTCTGAATATCTGAATTTTATTAAAGCCACTCAGTAACAAAGTTCATGCACATAATGAAGAAGTTGTAGAAGTTATTTCGTATTGGCCATGTTGTCTTTTATTAGATCTTTTAATTAAGAAAACAGTATTCTCAATGTTAAAAGGTTTTTTTTTCCAACTATGTAACTTTTCTGTATTTGCCTTTAAAATCCTTTGTCATTTTGGTACTGTCTTATAATGATCTGTGATCCTAATCAAGTGTTTTGATTTTGAGATGGAGTCTCACTCTGTCACCAAACTGGAGTGCAGTCATGCGATCTCGGTTCATTGCAAACTCTGCCTCCTGAGTTCAAGCGATTTTCCTGCCTCAGCCTCCTCAGTAGCTAGGACTACAGGCGCGCACCACCACGCCTAGCTAATTTCTGTATTTTTTAGTAGAGACGGGGTTTCACCATGTTGGCCAGGATGATCTTGATCTCTTGACCTCGTGATCCACCTGCCTTGGCCTCCCAAAGTGCTGGGATTACAGGCGTGAGCCACTGTACCCAGCGGTGTTTTGATATTTTTGACAAACTTTCCAAAACCAAACCTTTGATACTGATAAAAATCAAACCTTTAATATTGATATTAATATTGACAAACATTTTGGTATTTTTGATAAGCTTTCCAAAATCAAATTCTAAATTAAGCCTTTTTTACCCCAAACTGACTTTGGAACCTTCCAGGGGCCCCGGAAAGTCTTTTTATAAAAGAGAAATGTTAAGTTAATTAGGCTTAATTGACATGTTAAATTTGCAGAATAAGCACTGTCAAATAAGGGCGATGATAATTGAGTGTTTATGTGTTCCAGAAATTATGTGAAATTACAAGAAACCTGTAATAATGTTATCAGTCATAATTCTGGTTATTATGTTAAAATGTTGTATGTCACAGAAATAATGATTTTATGTGTCAATTGTGTCATTATCATAATAAACTCATTGGATCTTTAATCAAGACCACTTTATGTCTTGCCATCCATAGACAGTAAATGGTTTTACTCTGATGCTCTCCTGAAAGGTTTTGCAAGTACCTATAATCCTAAAATAGTGTATCTCCAAGGAAATTTATGGAAAATACTCTGACAATTACAGGTTTCTGATAACATAAGAATATGCTATTGGACTGTGTAAGAACCTCCAGAACTCTAATGAAGAAACATATTGGTTCATAAGTTGCTAGCCCAACATCAAACAAAATGAGAATTAATTATATGGAACTAAATGAACTGATGAAAAATAATTAGACTGGGCACAGTGGCTCATGACTGTAATCCCAGCATTTTGGGAGGCTGAGGCAGGCAGATCACTTGAGCCCAGGATTTCAAGACCGGCCTGGCCAACACAGCAAAACGTTATCTCTACTAAAAATACAAAAAATTAGTTGGGCGTGGTGGTGCATACCCATAGTCCCAGCTCTCGGGAGGCTGAGGCATAAGAACCACTTAAATCCCAAAGGCGGAGGTTGCAGTGAGCCATGATTGTGCCACTGCACTACAGTCTGGGTGACAAAGGAAGACTGTCTCAAAAAAAAGGAGAGAGAAATAATTCAGCTTGTGCTTTGTTTTGTTTTTGTTTTAGAGACATGTTGCCCAGGCTGGCTTGACTCAAACTCCTGGGCTCGAGCAGTCCTTCTATCTCAGCCTCCAGAGTAGCTGGGACTATAGGCATCTGCCACCACATCCAGCAATAATTGGTTTTTTATTATCTGCTTCGTATTTGTATTCCAAATTTAAGGGATTTTTAAAATCTATCTATAGCTTACAAGAATTTGGTAAATTATACCTCTGTAACATAATTGAAACAATACCTTTTTTTCTTTCTACTTGATCTCTCCATAATTCAGAAACTGTTAGTGAGAAAGGATCTCGCTCTGTCACCCAGGCCCCAGTACAGCGGCATCATCATGGCCTACTGCAGCCTCGACCTCCCAGGCTCAGGTGATCCTCCTACCTCAGCCCCGAATAGCTGGGCATGTAACATGATACTCAGCGGATTTGACTTGTTTTTTTGTAGAGACAAGTTCTCACTATGTTGCCCAGGCTGGTCTTGAACTCCTGGGCTCAAGAAATCTGCCCACTTCAGCCTCCCAAAGTGCTGGGATTATAGGTGTGAGACACCACACCTGGCCGAATATTCTTATGACAATACAGTTATCCGCATAAGTTCAATAAGAATTTGTTCTCTTTATAACAGAATAAAATTAGAAACATTGGCTACTTTACCAAGGCTTTGGCAGGAGCATCATATTTGAAGATGTGCACAGAATACTGGGTTTTTTTAGCCCTATTAAAAGAAGGCCCAGAAACTTTAAAGATATTTTGAAGATCTGAAGAACAGTTTACCCAAATCTACTGGTATTACAGGTATGATGGCCTAAGAGAGTGAGTCCTTGGCTTGGCTTCCTAGTCTGGAAAGGTTACATATTGGATATCTGTCCCTTCCAAATCTTAAGCTGAAATATGATCCCCAGTGTTAGAGGTGGGGCCTAGTGGGAGGTGTTTGGTTTATAGGAGTGGATCCCTCATGAATGGCTCGATGCTCCCCCAAACTCATGAGTGAGTCTCACTCTATTAGCTCCGCAAGAGCTGGTTGTTTAAAAGAGGCCAGCACCTGCTCCTCTCTTTTGTCTTGCTCCCTCGCTGGCCATGTGACACATCGGTTTCCCTTGCCTTTCACCATGAATTAAAGCTTTCTAAGGCCCTCACCAGAAGCCAAGCAGATGCTTGCACCATGATTCTTGTATAGCCTGTAGAACTGTGAGCCAAATAAACCTTTTTTCTGTGTAAATTAGCCTCAGGTATTCCTTTAGAGCAATGCAAAACAGATTAGACAAAAGGCTTTTAAAAGTCTAATCTGAGATTCCTTACCAAATGTTCCAGTGAAGTAGGCTTGAAAAGTGCTTGTGTGGTCAATCACTATCTTTGTTACACTTGTTAATGAGATTAGACTTGTTTTGCAGGCTGATTGATCTTGCCATGATTGACTTTGGTGGGGATGGGGATGACCAACAGAAAAACTATTAGATTCTAGCCCTGTTCATTTTGTAAAGCTTTTACTTGTAAACTGGACTGGATCCTGGATTCTTTTAGTTTCCTTCAATATCTAGTTGTAACTCTTCAAACTAACATTTCCAATTTCCTCCTATCTTTCTGACTTGGAATCGGAAAGAACAAAACCTTCCCCTTTCCAGAAGCCCTGCAAGCTGAAGCTGTACAACTTAATCTAGACTTAAAGAGAACTCACCACCACAGCTTACGTATGGACAACTTTTGTGCCTGTTGCTGTGAGCTGCTCAGACATCACCTGAAACATTCAAACTGCAAAAGATGCTTCAAAGCCAAGTATAATGGCTCATGCCTATAGTCCCAGCTACTCAGGATGCTGAGGTGGGAGAATTACTTGAGGCCAGAAATTCAAGACCAGCCTGGGTAACATAGTGAGATACCATAAAAAAAAAAAAAAAAAAAAAATAGCTAGGCATGGTGGCATGTGCCTATAGTACCAGCTACTCAGAAAGTTCAAGCAAGAGGATCCCTTGAGCCTAGAAGTTCAAAACCAGCCTGGCAATATAGTAAGATCCTGTCTCTGAAAAAAAAAAAAAAAAAAAAAGTTAAAAAATTATTTTAAAAAATATAAGATACTTCAAATCCAACATCTGATACTCTTCTGACTGCCCTCTAGATTCAGAGACCACATTTCTAGCCACTAACCTTTGTTCTTACTTGGCCTGATTCATTTGGTTTGGTGCATGGAAGCCCTGGCTAAGGAGCATACACCACACTCTTGGTTTTATCACCCTGACAATCATAATAATTGTCGCCCGCTCAAAAGGCCTAAAATGTTTGCATACAGCATTAGTTGAATGGCAAATGGTCTCTATCCAAATGGCTGGAATGATTTTTAAAACATCAAAGAAAAGCATGATATCTAGGTCACCAGGACGTATGAGTGACATGTTGAGGCCAAGAACTGGGAATGATGGTGAATGAGGGTAACACTGATGCCCTAGGTTTTGGTCACACTCACCGAGGTGATAGATAGGCTGACCAAAATGGGAGAGTATTGTTAAATAAAATTTATAGGAGGCCATTGATTTGGACCGAGCTCGTGCACTAGACCCCATGAGACTAAACCAAAATGGAGTCACTCATGCTAAAGTTTCACATCACCAAACTGAAACAAGAAATCAGGAGAAAAACATAATTAATGCCAAATCCCCAAACTGGCCTGTTTTAGCCAGCACAATAAGGAAGGATGCTTTAATCCTTACAAGGAAAGTAACTTTGAAACAACCAATGCACTTTTTGTTACTTGTTTCTGCTTTCTTCAAGCCTTTTCCTGTCTTAAATACTCACTGCCCATGTTACACAATGGAGCTCTCTGGACCTTTTCTGGTTGTGAGTGCCGCCCGATTCATAAATCGTTCTTCACTCAAATAAACTCTGTTAACTTTATTTTGTCAAAAGTTTTTCACTCCCTAGATCTAGAATCTCTTTAAAAAGCTGAAGAAACTTTAAGCAATCCTAACTTGGCACACTTAAGACCTAAGGGCGGGAGAAGGTAGTAACAGAGACAGGGAGCAACACTAATAAGTTATTTTCAATATTTGAAAGATGCCACATGGAAACTGTACAATTACTAGAGATAAGGTGCTAAGCTAACCATAATGTCCTGTTTCTAAGTTTGGGCTGCAATTACTTCAATTCACAATAAGAATTCTGATAATCTTATGCCAATCAAGGGTTTTGTTGGTAGTTATAAATAGCCTTCATTAACAAAAGTGGGAGCGTAAGCCAATCATTACCTAATAAAGCAGTTCATTTTCATTATGGGTGTGGGTCCAAGAGAACAAAGACACAATCACAGGGAGCCTTGGAGATAAAGTAGATGGAAACCTCTGATGTGACTGGACCTCCCTGGTACAGAGGAGGGAATGTAAAGCCAGTCAGGCCACTACCAAGTTAATAAATAGGATTCAAACCTACATCTATGGACAACTCAACTTACCCTTTAAGCCTACAAATGTATTACAGCACAGAGGATATAGCTACTGCCTGTCTACTAAGTCCTATGACTTAAACAATAGAACATACAGACCAGCAATGTCTAACAGAACTTTCTGTAACTGAAACTGCCTTTGCAAAAATTATAACAGAAAATTATGACAGTGAGAGAGATCTGACCTAATCAATTCCATCTTGCTTTTAACCTCCAAACTGCCCTTAGTCATTCCTGGGTGTGGGCCAAGCTAACTTTGGCAGAAATGTATAGTTTAAATGATAATAGTCCTCAAAACTAAACCACTTTTGTAAAATTAATGGAAGCTTACCAGGTTAGGAGGATGAGAGGGGCCTGAGCTCTGCTATCATGTAGGCACAGCTAAATGATTACCAGCCATTATTCCAGAGGTCACAAGATTTGCAGCTTCCCCAATTACTCCTGTAAATAATGTCACTATTGCAGAACCTAAGACTGGCCTTTTGAGATGTCTTTTCAAGCTTTTGCATTTCAGACCAGACGACCCCACCAGGACCAGTGACTCTTCTGTGGCCCCCCACCCAGCAGTGGACTCAGTGCACCAGGACCAGCTTCCACACCCTAAGGGTTGCATTCCCAACCAGTCAGCAGCAGCACCAATTCCCTAGTCCTCTGTCTGCCAATCTATCCTTGCAAAACCCTAGCCTCCACATTTTCGGGGAGGCTGATTTGAGTAATAACAAAGCTCCCATCTCCCCTTCAGCCCGCTCTCTGTGTATTAAACTCCTTCTCTTTTGCCATTTCCCTTTCTTGAGAAATCTGCTCTATCTGGGCATTTGCATCATTTGTAAAATTAAATTCCTCCTCTAAACTATTCAAAGCATAGGCAGTTATTTTCAAACTTTTTTTTTGAGATGGACTCTTGCTCTGTCACTCAAGCTGGAGTGCAGTGACACAATCTCGGCTTACTGCAACCTCAGCCTCTTGGGTTCAAGTGATTCTCTTGCCTTGGCCTCCTGAGTAGCTGGGATCACAAGCATGTGCCACCATACCCAGTTAATTTTTTGTGTGTATTTTTAGTAGAAACAGGGTTTCTACTACTACCAGGCTGGTCTCGAATTCCTGACCTCAGGTGATCTACCCACCTCAGCCTCCCAGAGTGTTGGAATTACAGGCGTGAGCCACTACCCCCAGCCTATTTTCAAACTTTAAATCACAGAATCCCTTCTTCAAGGAAGAAAATATTATTTCCATACCAATTTAAAGGCAAACTAGCAGTGTGAACATAGGGGTGGGCCTACAGCCCAACTCACCCCTCCCCTCACTGTTTACCCTTATCAGTTCTCACCTTCCCTTGCTGGCTTCATCTGCCCTGGTCCACCTGAGCCCTCAGGCACCTCCTCAAAACTCCTAAAATTGCACTGAACACAATGGGAAAGCCACCACTTAAAAAAGCAGAAGAGACCACTATCAGGTAATTCCCCTAATATTTACTGAGCAGCAACTAAGAACCAGGAACTGGTCTAGATGATGTAGGGGGTGCATGGGAAATAAGGTCCCTGCCACAAAGAGACAGGAAAAGGCGATCATGTTTGTCAATAACATCTTAGCTGGATGCTGGATGCTCCTTAGCTCATTTTGCCCTGGCATGAGCCCATTTTGGCCTCTTTTCACAGTTTAGTACACTGGGTTCCAAAGAGCTCACCCAGGGGCACACATACCATGCACCAGGGGGCGCTGGGACCCAGGTCTTCCTGACCAGAGCTGTGCTGTGCCCTGCAGAGCTTGCCATCGAGATGGGGAGTTTCTCTGTACCCAGATATGCAAACACAGGCCTTCGGGAGCTGGGAATGTGAGAAATAATATGACTCTCTGAGGGTTATGTTGTCAATGGATCAAAGAGAAGATATTCACAAGTAGTTCCCAGTCTCAGAGCCTCTACTAT
Source organism: Alouatta palliata (assembly GCA_004027835.1). Taxonomy (NCBI): domain Eukaryota; kingdom Metazoa; phylum Chordata; class Mammalia; order Primates; family Atelidae; genus Alouatta; species Alouatta palliata. Next base: position 13,011 of record PVKV010029658.1, on the reverse strand, counting down.
AAACAAATAGAATATAGGCAATACCTAGAGTTGTTAGATGGGGGTGGGGATGGGTCAGCCATGAAAGGACAGGAAAGGAAAGGCTGAGGCAGGTGAATACAAGGTGGACACAGGCACAATCAGGGGACCAGAAATTAGCTGAAGAGTTGGGTATGTCTAACCCATCCGAGGCTCCTAGGGCATCCTGACTGTGGGAAGATTTCATCAGCTCCTCAGCTTGAAGCCAGAGAGTCTTGTGTCTTTCTAGCTCCTAAGTTCTGAGTCCAGGCCCACTGTGTGCTCTCTCTGCCAGCAAGAGGAAGAAGTGCCAGTGGGAGGGATCTTCTTTCTTCCTGGAGATGCCCAGCATTGAAGTGCCTCCAGAAGGCCCGGACCACCAAGCCAGGCCAGCCAGCCCTGCTTAATACTTCTTTTTCAACCCAGAGTCATCTCTGCTTAACTGCTCCATCATCAGAGATTTCTCTTCTTGATCAGGGACTTCTCATGATGAATTTTAAAAGTGGTCATGAGCAATGATGTGGTTTCCCATGAAGTATTGACTACAGCAAGAGAATATGCTGACTGAACCCTAAGATGTGAGGCTCAGATGTGAGGGACCAGCAGCACTTATTGACCCTGCATGGGCCCAGAAGTTAGTTTCAGCAAAGACTTCAAAGCTATATTTGTTCAAAGAATTAAAGAAAATGATAATGACAATGACTCAACAGACAGGGAGTCTCAACAGAGGTGGAAACTATAAACAAGAACTGAATGGAACATTCACTTCTGGCATAACGGGGTGAGAAGATAAACAAGCCCACTCCCAGAAAGGCAATTATAAAGCTGAACACAACTGCCAAAACCTATGTAACACTTCTTAAAACGGAGGAACCCTTTGTTCAAACAGAAGTGCACATGGGAACTCAACTGGTGCATGGAACAAATAGAAACCTGAGGGGGAAGCAGACCATCCTTCTCCATTAGTTTGACCTGCTGTCTCCTTTGATGGGTCTCAGCACCCCCTTGAGAACCAGGACAGTGAACCAGTAAACTGGCATTTGGGGGTTCACCTCAGCCTCTCAGGGTAAAGCTGGATTATATGGCAATAATCCTATCTCCAGAGGTTTAGGTCAGTGGATCCTACTATAACCATTACATCCCAGGAACTTTTCTAGAAATTTGTAAGGACTTTTGAGGTTATCTAAAAACTGGGGGGTTAGTGTTGGCCTGTAGGGGGTGAGGGCCAGAGTTGCTGGGTGTGCCAAAATATGCCAGACTGTGCATCACAATAAATTATCCTGCAGCCTTTACAACTTTTAATGTCCTGAAATCTGTTTATTATATAAACTAATAAAAGTGAACCTAACTCACTTTTCATATAAACAAAACATGCTTTTTGCATAGTTTCAATATGTGCGTATTGCTAGAAATAAGACCACCACGTAAATCAAGCTAAGCTGTACTTTGGCTTCTTTTTCTTCTTCACCTTTACCAAAAGTTGTTCATTGTTTCAAAAGTTGCACCATGACCACAGAAGATATCTACAGAAAAATAATAATAAATAATGGCTTGTGGCATCTGAGTTGCCAATACACCTCAGATCAGTCTGCATTTTCTCACTAGCTCATTTGGCTTCTAATGCAGTTATACCAAACATCTATATAATGAAATTCACATTGTTGAAGGTCTCCAAATCACGGTAGTTTGACTTACAATTTTTCAACTTTATGATGCTACAAAAGTGATATTTATTCAGTAGCTCCTAGATTTGTGATGGGGTTACATCCAAACCAGATGTAACCCTGTCATAAGCTGAGAAGCATCTGCACTTTATCATAAGTTACTTTCCTTTTATTCTGTCTTATAATACACCTAGGGCATTGTATTGATATATTTTGAAATTGCATGTGGAGGCCAATTATATTATCTATGATTTTCATGATAAAGGCACTACAAAAATATTTCTTGTAAAAAGGGGATGTAGGTCTGACAGAGAACTGCTGACTTAGACAGTACTCTTATCATTTCCACCATCTCTGTACTACTTTCTTTTTTTTTATTTTTATAAAGATGGGGTTTCACCATGTTGGTCAGGCTGATCTTGAACTCCTGACCTCAGGTGATCCGCTCACCTTGGCCTCCAAAGTGCTTGGATTACAGGAGTGAGCCACCATGCTTGGCCTTCTTTACTACTTTCAATGAGGTGAGGGAGAGAAGACATGAGCTCATATGAGAAAAATATGTGTATATACAATTAAATGCCAGACTGCATGGTTCAGCTTGGGCATCTAGGATGAATTCTTCAAAGAGCTTGCTTAGTCGGGGCTGGAGTAATTGGGGAGGCTTCATGGAGATGAGGCTTAAACAGTACTTTTAGGGTGAGAGGTTAGGGCTTGGAGGACAGAGGAGAGGAACCTCTTCTAGGGCCTTGCATGTAGGAAGGACTCTATGCAGATTTGTTGAAGGCGAAGGGGAGAACAGTCTTAGCTTAAGTACTGCAGCAGGTGAACAGTCAGCCATGCAGAAGCACAGGGCTGCTAAGCGTGTTCTGCTTCCTAAGAGGCTCCAAGGGATTTCGGCACTTAGTTATGGATTTCGTTGTTACAGTGCTTTGAGAATTGTTTATCATCATAGCCTGTCACTGCTGCTAAGGAATAAATGTTTAATTTCCTAATTCAGAGGCACTAGAAATAGTAATATTAGAGTCATTCATTTATACGTAAAGATTGCAGCCTCTAGGAATAATAGTAGGAGACACTCAGTTTGTAATCAGCCACTGCTTTTTAACAGTAAAGATTTCCAAACAAAATGCTTTGAATGTTCTGTAATCATGCCAATGGCATTAAGTAAGTCTCTGACTGGTTAAACTCCCTGTATCTGAATGACTTTTACTGCTAATATCAGAAAATCCAAATAAAATTTATTTTTAAAATATAGCCATTTATAATCTCCCAGAAAAGAAATCCAGAGATAGGGCAGTTCCAGGGCTGATTAGATCACGGATTTGATGCTGTTCTTAAGATCTCAGCTCTTTCCATCTTCGTTCTAGTTGGTTCTCGCATTTCAGCTTGGCCTTTGAGGCTAGCTTCCTTCATGGCCCTGACATGGCTGCCACAGTTCCTATCTCATGGTGTCTTGGTTATCTTTTTAAGCTTGAAACAAATCCTACTAGAAATCCCCCCAGAAGATTTTCCCTCCAATTTTATTGGCCAAAATTATATTACATTCCCTGTGATATGGTTAGGAGGCTTGCTCCTGCTAAATCTCATGGTGAAGCGACCCACAGTATTGGAGAAAGCGGGGACCTAGTGGGAGGTGTCTGGGTGATTGGGGTGGATCCTTTATGAATGGCTTGGTGCACTCCCCATGGAAATTAGTTCACACAAGAGCTGGTTGTTTAAAGAGTCTGGCACACTCCCTTCTCTCTCTCCCTCTCACTCCCTAGTCATGTGACACAACTGCTCCTCCTTTACCTTTTGCCATGATCGAAAGCTTCCTGAGACCTCACCAGAAGCAGATGCCGGTGCCATGCTTCTTGTATAGCCTGCAGAACCGTGGTTTGGCTCTTTGTCCCCACCCAAATCTCATATCAAATTGTAATCCCTATGTGTTGAGGGAGGACCTGGTAGAAGGTGATTGGGTCATGGGGGCAGTTTCCCCTGTGCTGTTCTTGTGATAGTGACGGAGTTCTCATGAGATCTCAGGGTTTAAAAGTGGCAGTTTTGGCCAGGCACGGTGGTTTACGCCTGTAATCCCAGCACTTTGGGAGGCTGAGGCGGGCGGATCACGAGGTCAAGAGATTGAGACTATCCTGGCCAACATAGTGAAACACCGTCTCTACTAAAAAATACAAAAATTAGCTGGGCGTGGTGGCATATGCCTGTAGTCCCAGCTACTAGGGAGGCTGAGGCAGGAGAATTGCTTGAACCCAGGAGGTGGAGATTGCAGTGAGCTGCAATTGCACCACTGTACTCCAGCCGGGCACCTGGCAACAGAGCAAGACTCTGTCTTAAAAAAAAAAAAAAAGTGGCAGTTTCCCCTATGCATGCTCTCTCTCTCTCTCTCTTCTGCTGCCTTGTGAAGAAGGCACCTGCTTCCCCTTCCACCATGATTATAAATTTCCTGAGGCCTCCCTCTTCAGCCATATAGAACTGTAAATTAATTAAATCTCTTTTGTTTATAAATTACCCAATCTCAGGTAGTGTCTTTATAGCAGTGTGAAAACGGACTAATACAGTGAGCCAAAATCAACCTCTTTTCTTTATAAATTAATCAGTCTTGGGTATTTTTTAATAGCAATGCAAACAAACTAACACACCATGCTTAAACCAAAAGTTTGGCAAAGAAAACAAGACACTACAGTTTGAATGTCCACTCCAAAACTCATGTTGAAATTTAATTGCCATTGTGATAATATTAAGAGATGGGACTTTTAAGAGGTGATCAGATTATGAGGGCTCTGACTTCAGGAATGGACTAATGCCATCTTCACAGGAGTGGGTTAGTTATGGCGGGAGTGAGCTCGTGATAAAAGGATGAGTTCACCTTGTTTCCTCTCTACATCTCACACACTCTCACCCTCTTTGGCCATGTGATGCCTTCTACGATGTTATGATGCAGCAGGAAGGCCCTCACCAAACATGACCATTTGATTGTGAACTTCCATGCCTTTAGAACCATGAGCCAAGTAAATTACCCAGAGTGTGCTATTATACGATTGCACAGAAAATGGACTGTAACAGATTTCAGTGTATTTGGTTAGGTCCAATCAGTATTTACCAGCCTCCTCAGAAGGACATGGCCACTCTGGGCACAGTGAATAGCAAGGAGGAAGCAAAGGTTGCCTGGGCAGGAGGCAACACCAGCATCTGCTGCAACCAGGGGTTTCCAAATTGTTTTATTAGAGCATTCTTTGTAGGTACAAGAAAAAAACAGTTCTTCGGCCAAGTAAGCTTAGAAAGGGTACGCTATATCATCTTCCTGGAAATTTACAATGTTATCAGCATATTAAAGGCTTGGCTGGGCACTGTGGCTCATGCCTGTAGTCCCAGCTGAGACTGGTTCAAGACCAGCCTAGGCAACATCGTGAAACCCTGTCTCTACAAAAAAACACAAAAATTAGCCAGGTGTGGTGGCACACGCCTGTGGTCCCAGCTACTTGGGAGGCTGAGGTGGAAGGATCACTTGAGCCTGGGAGGTGGAGGTTGCAGGGAGCCAAGATCATGCCACTATACTCTAGCCTGCATAAGAGAGCAAGACTGTCTTAAAAACAAAAAGGCGGGGAGGGGGAGCTCTGATGAAGTCCTATTCTTTTTGTTTGTTTGTTTTGAAACTGGGTCTTGCTCTGTCATCTAAGCTAGAGTGCAGTGGTGCCATCACAACTCACTGCAGCCTTGACTTCTATGCTCAAGGGATCCTCCTGCCTCAGCCTTCAGAGTAGCTGGGACTGCAGACATGAGCCACCATGTCTGGCTAATTTTTTTTAACTTTTTGTAGGAATGGGGTCTCACTTTGATCAGGCTGGTCTCAAACTCCTGGGTTCAAGCAATCCTCCCAGGTTACCCTCCTAAAGTACTGAGATTATAGAGATTATAGGTTTCTGCCACCATGCTGGCCTGGTCCTGTTCTTTTTAATGGTGTTAACCCACAATTTTTCAGATATATTTGGCCATGTAATCTTTTGTTTGTGAACAAGACAATAAAAGTAGTGTTTCATGAAACATTCATTTGTGACACACTAGGATGGATACTGAATATTTGTTTGGCTTTCTGAACAATATTTTAAGTTGGATTTAGATGTTAGTAAGTTTTATGTGCAGATACATTGATAAGGAGAATTTTAGGTAGTTTTAACCTGAAATGTTTTGCTGATTTTTTAAAACAGCGTAAAATGTTGCAGAATTCATTTGCTGCTTTCTCTAAATTAGAAAGGGTGGGGTCGCCACAGCACGCTGGAGATTGGCTTGTTTGCTGAAACTAGGTCTGGTGAAAAGATCTAGATTCTAGATCCATTGTTTTCATTCTTTAGCCTTGGGAGCAAACAAAGTTAATTCTGTTGGCCAAGGCAAGTCCCAGATAAGATGTTCAGCCTATTATTTTGTTTTCTCACAGAACATAGGGACAGGAACAATACAAAGAGCCTGTCAAAAGCCACATAGTATGTGAACCACCCCAAGAGCAATGGAATGGTTGATGGTTTCCAACAGTGAGGTTACGTGGCCTTGTGTAGATCAGTAACCAATTAGAAAAGTTGCAATTTAGGAAGTCATTCCATATGCCCAATCTTAATCTTCTATAGCTCACTTAAACAATGTAACTGGAGCCGGGCGTGGTGGCTCACGCCTGTAATCCCAGCACTTTGGGAGGCCGAGGCGGGTGGATCACGAGGTCGAGAGATCGAGACCATCCTGGTCAACATGGTGAAACCCCGTCTCTACTAAAAATACAAAAATTAGCTGGGCATGGTGGCACGTGCCTGTAGTCCCAGCTACTCGGGAGGCTGAGGCAGGAGAATTGCTTGAACCCAGGA
>PVKV010029657.1:0-23291 GCA_004027835.1 Alouatta palliata | reverse complement strand
AAGCAATTCTCCTGCCTCAGCCTCCCGAGTAGCTGGGACTACAGGCACGTGCCACCATGCCCGGCTAATTTTTGTATTTTTAGTAGAGACGGGGTTTCACCATGTTGACCAGGATGGTCTCGATCTCTTGACCTCGTGATCCACCCGCCTCGGCCTCCCAAAGTGCTGGGATTACAGGTGTGAGCCACCGCGCCCGGCCTAATTTTTATATTTTTAGTAGAGATTGGATTCCCCATGTTGGCCAGGCTGGTCTCAAACTCCTGACCTCAAGTGATCAGCCCACCTTGGCCTCCCACAGTGCTGGGATTATAGGCGTGAGCCACCCACCTGGCAACATCCTTGGATTTAAGTATCTATGGGAGGTCCTGGAACCAGTCCCCCACAGATACCAAGGGATGAGTGGGCTGTGCATTGCCTATCTTCTTTTTTTACTTGACTTTGTGTTTTCCCATGTCATGAAAACGTGTCAGAAGTGTGATCTTGATCAGCTGCATTTGTGAGATTGCCTTGGTGACCTCTGCCCTCCTTTACTACAGTGGCTGTGACAATGAGAAGCCAGTCCCAGAGAAACTTAGAAAGGACTCAACACCAGGGAGGAAAGGGGGTGGCCTGGAGGGCCCCCCCACCTGCCGGGCCTGCCCCTGCGGGTGTCCACTGGAGCCGTGGCTGAGGTCTGTGGGCCTCACCAACCCTGCGTCTGCCTTCCTTAGGGGAGGAACATCATCGTGTTCTACGGCTCCCAGACGGGGACTGCAGAGGAGTTTGCCAACCGTCTGTCCAAGGATGCCCACCGCTACGGGATGCGAGGCATGGCAGCGGACCCTGAGGAGTATGACATGGTAAGCTGCCACCGAGCGCTAGCCCCAGATGGAGGCAGTGAGCAGAACAGAGGGAGCAGGTCTATAGATGCCCCTCAGCAGGGGGAGGCTGGGAAGGAGTAGGGTCCCAGGAAGACATGGGGAGCAGGTCTATAGGCACCCTCAGCAGGGGGAGGCCAGGAGGGAGTGGGGTCCCGGGAAGACGTCCTCGGAAGTTGCCTTCCTGTGGGGGTCATTGCCATCCCTGCAGCTGCAGCCATGTCCTGGGCGTCCTTTCCCCAGGACCAGCCCCCGCCGAGCGCCAGCAGCCGTCCCGTGGCCACCATATCTCCCAAACCAAAGCTGCCCTCCCCAGCTGCTCCACTCCCCTCCTCCAAGGTCTTGGTGAGGGGCACCACTCCATAGCCACCTCCAGGCCGAGTTTCAAGTTGATGAACAATTTAGTTAGAAATCAGTGAGCACCAGTGCCCAGAAGCCCTGGAATGATGTGTTTCCCAGGGTGGCCCCGGACCTGCATCATACAGGAGGCCGAGTTCTGATGGCTCTTTTGTGCTGAGGTTCCCTTTCCTCTAGAAATACCCTCTCTCCGCTCCAGCTAACATAGATGGCCTTGTCCCGCCCACCTGGCACAAATGCCCATGCCCCACCCCCTGTGTTGTTCCTTCTCTCTGATCCCACAACACCCGGACATCCCTGGCCTGGCGCCGCCCTGGGCAGCATCTGGCCTCCTCCGTCTGGTGCTGGTGGAACCTCCAGCAGGCTCAGTCATATTGGGGGTGCGTTCCTGCCCGTGTCTCTGTAGGCTGACCTGAGCAGCCTGCCGGAGATCGAAAACTCCCTGGTGGTTTTCTGCATGGCCACCTACGGCGAGGGGGACCCCACCGACAATGCCCAGGACTTCTACGATTGGCTCCAGGAGACGGACATGGATCTCTCTGGGGTCAAGTTCGCGGTGAGTCGCCCAAAGACTGCTGTGGGCTCCTGGTGGCCTGCGGCACCTCCCCCTGGGCCTCCGGATCCTCAGGTCTGAAAGGCAGCCTTCCAGACCCCCACCCCATTCTCAGCAGCCAGGGCAGGCTGCTCACGAGACCCTCTCCTCTGCCCTGGACCCCAGCACTAAGAGCACATCCCCTCCCTGTCCCCAGCCCCAGTCGGCTGCAGGGGGCATTTGTTGCTGGAGACTAAAGGCAACAGTGGTCTGGCTGGATAAGCAAGACCTGGCTGGGCTAGGAGAGCTGGAGCCCCGGCCCTGTGGGGAGCGTGGGCTGCCCCCGTTGTCCCGTGGGTTGAGGCTGGCTGTGGATGGGGCAGGCTGTGGGCTGCAGGTCACCTGAACAAAACCTTCAGGGTCCAGAGGTGGCCTAGTGTTCATCACAGTGCTAAGCGCCTGGTGGGACAGAGGCTGGCAGGTGATCCCAGCAGCTCCGCCAGCGCTGTGGGGGCCTGCCCTGCTCCCACTCTGCCCCCACGGCACTGCCTGCTGGGCAGGCTGAGGGCCAGGCCTCAGAGCGGCCCCTGTGTCCACACAGGTGTTTGGTCTTGGGAACAAGACCTACGAGCACTTCAATGCCATGGGCAAGTATGTGGACAAGCGGCTGGAGCAGCTCGGCGCCCAACGAATCTTTGATCTGGGTTTGGGTGACGACGATGGCAAGTGAGTGCCTACCCTGCCGCCGTGGGTCAGTGCCGCTGGCTTAGGCAGGGGCTGTGGAATGTGAGGGGGGGGCGCACACCGTTGTGTCAGCGACACACACCACCCACACAGAGGAAAGGGGCTTGCCTGCCTCTGCCCTGCCCCTGCCGGCTTTGCTTTTCAGTTTGCCCAACTCCCTTGAGCCTTCCTGATGCTCTGGGTTTATGTCAGTGGGCATTCCAGGGAGCACAGTCCTGAGGTCTGGGGGTGGGGTGGGGTCGAGGCGTGCCTGGCATCACGTATTGCTACCACATTGGCCTTCCCTGAGCCCCTCCACTTCTCTCCTCTCCTCTGTCCTCTCCGCGGGCCAGCTTGGAGGAGGACTTCATCACCTGGCGAGAGCAGTTCTGGCCGGCCGTGTGCGAGCACTTTGGGGTGGAAGCTACTGGGGAGGAGTCCAGGTGAGCGAGTGCCCGCAGGTACAGTGGGAGGCCTGGGCGGGTCCTGTGTCGAGGGCAGCCACCCCAGAACAGGAGCTGGCCATGAGTCACAGTGAGATTAGAAGATACTCCGTCAGAGGGAGCAACCTTGGTCCCAGCGAAGGACTCACTTTGCCGCCTTGCTCTGCACTGCCCTAGGGCAGCGGGGCACATCCTACTTCTCCACAAGGACACGGCATGTCTATTTCTTTGCCTAGGTTCAACTTTGGCAAAAAGGGCTCATTTCCTTCAAATCTGTCTCCATAGACTTGACCAAAATCATCATGTTCCTTCCTGTGCCCTTGAGGGCCCCTGGGTGCTACCGGGGCTTTCCTTACCTTCTCCCAGAATATCCTGGAAGCCTGCCCAGGGCCACGCCTCCTCCATCCCTCCTGCCTCCTCCCTCCTCCCTCCCGCCTCCTCCCTCCCCTTGTCCCTCCTCCCTCTCCTCGTCCCGCCTCTTCCCTCTCCTCGTCCCGCCTCCTCCCTCCCCTCGTCCCTCCTCCCCTCCTCCCTCCTGCCTCCTCCCCGATTCGCTCCCTCGAGCCCCTCTTTGCGCATCTGCAGCAGGGGCTCCCGTCTCTTGTCACATGTCCCTGGGCCCTTGCCCCGAAAGCCATGCACTGTCTCCCCTGCAGTCCAACCCCTCCCTCTTGGGACAGACCCCTGCATCTTTCCGGCCTCACCCTCGGTCTCCCCTTTCCAGCATTCGCCAGTATGAGCTTGTGGTCCACAGTGACATAGACGCGGCCAAGGTGTACGTGGGGGAGATGGGCCGGCTGAAGAGCTACGAGAACCAGAAGCCGTGAGTGGAGGGATCGTGCAGGGGCAGATGGCTCTGTGGCCCCCGGTGCACCCCAGGCTCAGTCTGTTGTGTATCCTCCCAGGGTTCTTCTTGCCAGACCCTGTGCCGGCAGTGGGTGTGAGTGTCGCTGCACAGGGAGGGCATGAGACCCAGAGCAGAGAGGGGAACTGCCCAAGAGCCAAGTAGCTGCTCCATGCCCCGACACAGTGCCTGTCCAGGACCTGCTCCATGCCCCGACACAGTGCCCGTCCAGGACCTGGCCCCAGAGACTGGTCCTCACCCAGTTCGTACTGAGCTGCTTTGCTGCCTTACTCTGCACTGCCCAGGGGCAGCAAGCTGCATCCCACTTCTCAGCAAGGACAGCGCGTTGGGCTCTGTGGCTAGGATCCTCTTTAGCAGAAGGGCTCATTTCCTTAGAATCTATCTCCATAGACTTGGGCAAAAACCTAGCGTTCCTCTCTGCACCCTTGATGGCCCCTGGGTGCTGCCCAGGGAAGTCCTAGTGCCATTGCATCCAAGACCAGCCGCCCTGCTTTCTGCAGGCCTGTCCCAGCCTGGCTGGGACAAGAAGCCCCACATTTCAGGGGCTTTCCGGAATGGAAGTTTCTCTCTTGTCCATGCTGTAGCCCAGGACATGTGGGGGTGGGAGGACTGTGCTCTGTGCAGTCATTTGGGGACTCAGCCACTTCTAGCCTGTGGTGCCGTCAGCTTGGGCCTCACAGGTCTTTTAGGGGCCAGCCTCAGTTTTCACGTCTGTAAATGGAGACATGATGACCAAGCTCTGGGTCACGTGGTGGAACTGTAGAGAGGTAGCTCACCCCTGTAATCCCAGCACTTTGGGAGGCCAAGGTGGGCAGATCACCTGAGGTCGGGAGTTCAAGACCAGCCTGGCCAAGACGGTGAAACCCCATCTCTACTAAAAATACAAAAATCAGCTGGGTGTGGTGGCGCATGCCTGTAATCCCAGCTACTTGGGAGGCTGAGGCAGGAGAATCGCTTGAACCCAGGAGACAGAGGTTGCAGTGAGTTGAGATCATGCTACCGCACTCCAGCCTTGGCGACAGAGCAAAACTCCGTCTCAAAAAAAAAAGGAACTGCATTGGTCCAGGCTGGTACTGCCCAGTGTCACCAGTGAGATTTCCTCGTGGAGATCTCTGAGGTTCCCTGTGCTTTGTGCAGCCAGAAGGGCCCCTGGGGACAGGGAGACTCGGATCCGAGCCCTGGCCGCCACTGTACTTCCCTCCTCCCCACCCAGCCCCTTTGATGCCAAGAATCCGTTCCTGGCTGCAGTCACCACCAACCGGAAGCTGAACCAGGGAACCGAGCGCCACCTCATGCACCTGGAATTGGACATCTCGGACTCCAAAATCAGGTACCAGCCTACCAGCCGCTGCCGTCACTCCGGGCCTGAACCCTCACTCCGGGCCTCCTGACCTTCGGCAGGGCCAGCCTTCTGCCCCTCCCGAGCCTTGCGTCTCCCTCCAGGTACGAATCTGGGGACCACGTGGCTGTGTACCCTGCCAACGACTCAGCCCTCGTCAACCAGCTGGGTAAGATCCTGGGTGCCGACCTGGACGTCGTCATGTCCCTCAACAACCTGGATGGTGAGTGCCACAGTCACCGTCACTCTGCCGGGCCCAGACGGCCGTGGGATTGGGTGTGCAGGAAGGCCCTGGGTTCAGCTTCTGCCTAGGCCTGAAGCCGCGGTGCCTGGGAGGACCTCAGCCCTGAGACTCCACGGTCACAGGTCCTCAAGCAAACGGGAGGTAGACTTGCCGCAGGGTCTGGCCGTCACTGTCATAGTCCTTTAAGGGAGTGAGGTGCTGAGGCCTGGAGGCAGAGCCGGCCCCAGCTCCCCCATGGCCACTGTGTTCTGCTGGGGAGGGGCTCCACCACCCACCTCCTCAAGGGAGAAGTCAGGAGTCGGCAGCCCTAGCGGCCCTCCCGGGCCCCCAAAGGTGCTCAGTGCCGAGGGGCAGTAGCCACGGTGTGGGGGCTGCCTGGGCCTGGGGTGCTGCCCAGCCTGAGCCTCCCGCTGTGAAGCGCCTGTACCCAACTGGTCACCGACCTGGGCCCAGCCCGCCTCGCCCCAGGGCTGCTTGCGGGTCCTCAGCCACTGCGCCAGGGCTGCCCTTACTGTGGGGTTCCACAGCCTGGGAGCAGCAGGAAAGGGGCTAGGCTGGGCCCCACCGTGTCGTGTGTGTGGTGGAAGCACAGCAGATGCATTAGTGCACAGCCCTGTCCCCAGCCTCCCCTAGCAAGGTCCTGCCTTTGATGAGGACTTCCTGCCTGGCTGGAGGCCCGAGCTTGGCTCCAGGGCCAGGGAGGCATCAGAGAGCGCAGGCCTTGTTTCCAGCACCAGCGGGGGCACCCGTTCCTGCAGAGCCTGCCTGAGGCATCACCCGCTCCCGCGGCAGCCACCCATCCCCAGGAGGCGGCCGCACACCCCAAGTCCTGCCTTCCTTTTCCCCACAGAGGAGTCCAACAAGAAGCACCCCTTCCCGTGCCCCACATCCTACCGCACGGCCCTCACCTACTACCTGGACATCACCAACCCACCGCGCACCAACGTGCTGTTCGAGCTGGCGCAGTACGCCTCGGAGCCCTCGGAGCAGGAGCTGCTGCGCAAGATGGCCTCCTCCTCCGGCGAGGGCAAGGTGCGCCCCCTCAGCCCTGCGTCCTGCGCCCTGCCACCCCGCCGTTCTCCGAGCTCTGTGGGCCCCCATCCAGCCCCCCTCACCCCCATGTTTCCTTCCAGGAGCTGTACCTGAGCTGGGTGGTGGAGGCCCGGAGGCACATCCTGGCCATCCTGCAGGACTGCCCGTCCCTGCGGCCCCCCATCGACCACCTGTGTGAGCTGCTGCCGCGCCTGCAGGCCCGCTACTACTCCATCGCCTCCTCCTCCAAGGTGAGGGCCGGCCCTGCCCTGCCCGCCCGCCTGCCCGCCCGCCACACACTGGGGGCCTAGCCCTGCTCTCAGCAGGCAGTGCACAAGGATTGGAGGCAGCACAGGAGCTCTGAGCCCTGAGCCCCAGTTCCAGCTCCAGCACAGTCCCAAATGCCTCCCAGACTGTGGACTCAGTGGGGCTCAGCTGTGAGATTCCCAACATCTGTCCAGCCCTGGTCCCCAGAGCCAGTCTGGGAAGCCACTGGGGCAGGGGCCTCTGAGGTTTGGGCATCAGGTGGGCGAGAAGAGGCCCTGGTGGGCAGGGATGGCCGCAGAACGGGACATGGTGTGGGGCTGGGCAGGGCCCTCGGCAAGGAGCTCACAAGGCCCTCCCCACAGGTCCACCCCAACTCCGTGCACATCTGCGCTGTGGTTGTGGAATATGAGACCAAGGCCGGCCGCATCAACAAGGGCGTGGCCACCAGCTGGCTGCGGGCCAAGGAGCCCGCCGGGGAGAATGGTGGCCGAGCGCTGGTGCCTATGTTCGTGCGCAAGTCCCAGTTCCGCCTGCCCTTCAAGGCCACCACGCCCGTCATCATGGTGGGCCCCGGCACCGGGGTGGCCCCCTTCATGGGCTTCATCCAGGAGCGGGCCTGGCTGCAACAGCAGGGTGAGCGGGGGGCACACGGGGTGGGGTGGTGACGAGTGGGAGCCCCGCGCTCACCCCGGCCCCTGCCACGCAGGCAAGGAGGTGGGGGAGACGCTGCTGTACTATGGCTGCCGCCGGTCCGATGAGGACTACTTGTACCGTGAGGAGCTGGCCCAGTTCCACGGGGACGGCGCCCTCACCCAGCTCAACGTGGCCTTCTCCCGGGAGCAACCCCACAAGGTGAGGCGGGCAGGCAGGCACCCATGGAGGTAGGGACGGGGCTGGCAGGGCCCCAGCCGCGGTGCCCCACTGATGGCACCACCCTTGGCCCCAGGTCTATGTCCAGCACCTGCTAAAGCGGGACCGAGAGCACCTGTGGAAGCTGATCGAGGGCGGCGCCCACATCTACGTCTGCGGGTGAGTGGGGGAACTGGAGCAGGGGGCGGGGAGGATAGTGCCCTCATCTGCATCTGAGAGTGAGTGGGGGGATTGGAGTAGCTGGTGAGGAAGGCGGCACCCAGTCTTCATCTGCAGGTGAGTGGGGGCACTGGAGTAGGGGGCAGGGAGGACAAGGCCCTGTCAGTTGGCCCAGCCCCCAGCACCCCCTTTCCACCCAGGGATGCGCGGAACATGGCCAGGGATGTGCAGAACACCTTCTGCGACATCGTGGCTGAGCTCGGGGCCATGGAGCACGCGCAGGCTGTGGACTACATCAAGAAGCTGATGACCAAGGGCCGCTACTCCCTCGATGTGTGGAGCTAGGGCCCTGCCCGCCCCGCCCGTCCCACAGGCTGTGGCCTGTAATCACTCACCTCACTCCCTCCCACAGTCTCCTGGGTGGGTTCGGCTTGGCCTTAGCACAGGCGCAGGCCCAGTGACAAAGACTCCTCCGGGCCTGGGGTTCACCCTCCTGAGCCTCCCAGGCCAGGTGAGGTCCGCCAGGGCCTGCAGCGGCCAGGACACTGGGTCCCACGCCTCAGGACGCTGCCAGCCCTTGGTGCCGCACAGAAGGGCTCTTTCAGCCGAGCTGGGCCCAGCCGCTCCACGTGATTTCCAATGAGTGTAAATAATTTTAAATAACCTCTCGCCCTTGGAATAAAGTTCTGTTTTCCGTATTTGCCTGGTCTCATGTGAGGAGATCCGGGGCCTCCACCTGGATCACCTTAACTCAGACCCCCAGGAACCTGTGTGGTGGGGCCACCAAGCCCTGCCCTCCCCCAGGAGAAAACACATGCTCAGGCCACCTCTGGGCCTCTCTTTATTGAGGGCACTGGGCCCAGGTCTTCCTTCAGGGCCCACAGAGCCCACAAAACCCAGGGGAGAACAGAGACCCCCCCCGATACACACACACACACACACACACACACACACCCACTGGAGGGGTGCTGCCCATCCCCTCCCACCACACACACACACACACACACACACAGACACACACACGGTGCCGCCCATCCCCTCCCACCACACACGGGACATGGAAGCCCCAGCCTCAATCCTTCTTGCTCCGTTGCCGCTGACTATGAAACTTCTGGTGCACGACCCTCAGGGTGGTGAAGAAATTGCCGAGGAAGAGGAGGAGGAAGGGGAAGCCACACATAAGCACCTGTGGGAAGAATGGGGTGAGGACTGGGCCTGGGCTGGCCCCCCAGCCCTCTCTCCAGGGACCCCGGCTCACCTGCCACTCCTTACACTGAGGGTCCCGGGCCAGGTTGAACAATGTCAGCGCGTTAAAAAGCTGCCAGAACTGAGCGGGGAGGAGGCGGTGTTTTATTCAGAAAACCCAGTCCCTGCTCGTGCCCAAAGCCGGAGCAGAGGATGGACAAACAGATGGGGACACAGAAGCACAACTTACTTGTCCAAAGAAAAGAAAAGGCAGCAGGAAGGTGAGGCCCCGCCACATCCAGGACTGGAAGCCCTCTGCAGGGAGGAAGGTCAGGGCACAGGACGGCCAGGGACAGAGGGGATGTCGCCACTCAGACCCAGGATGGGAGGAGAGGAGGGTATCCCGGCCCCCATGCCCAGATGGCAGGCCAAGCCCCGCTCACCCACGGTGAGGTCCATGGTGTGCCGCTCGCCCAGTGCCCGCAGGCGGTAGAGGCAGCCGCTCTGGTAGTAGTACTGGAGGAACTGCACGAAGCCTGGGCCAGCGGAGGACAGAGTGGGGCTGAGCCTGGGGGCTTTCCCTGCCCCCACCCCCCACCACGGGTGCCCCCAGGGCTCAGCACGGACGTCTGGGACACTCACTCTGGTACATGGAAAAGGACAGGAACTGGTTCCGGAATTTCTGGTACATGAGACCATCGGGCCTAAGATAGTAAGTAGAGGGCAGTGTGGGGATCCTTGGGGACACCGTCTGTCCCCTCCCTGTCCCAGCTCCTGCCCCTGCTGGGGCCCAGTTACTCACCACGTCAGCATGACTCCCGACAGGAAGGTGGACACATAGTGATGGAACACCCACCAGCCTTTGATCCTGGAGCAGAGAGCCACCATCACCCTCAGGGCCTGCTCCTGCTTCCCGGAGGGTCCCGGCGCCCCGTTCCATGCTCCCACCCGTGGGGAAAGCCTCAGGGCCCGCCCTACCCACCGGGAGCCGTTGTTGATGAGGATGCTCTCCCGGATGGTCAGGGTGCAGTAGTACCAGACCAGCAGGAAGTTGAAGGCAGCGTCTGTCACCCTGCGGAGGGAGGGGACCGAGGGTTGGTGCTGCAGCGCCTGGGGATGGGGCCAGGCCTCGGCCAGGGCGGAACTCCCACCTGGAGTTGAGCAGGAAGCGGCAGGTGAAGGAGATGAGGATGAGGATGATAGTGAGGTAGAGCTTGAACTTCTCATACTCGTCCTTGTAGGCAAACCTAGCGGGGCGCAGGCCGGTGAGACGCGTGGGGTGCTGGTGGGGTCCATGTGTGCCCCCACCCCAGGAGAGCAGCCCCTGAACTCTAAGGCTGAGCCAAGGGAAGTTGGGCAGAGGGGAAGTAGGGGGGTTGGGGGTGGAGGCCCGGCCTGATTACTTAGCCTGCTTGCTCAGGAGTGTGACGTTGACGTTCCCCAGAACCAGGCTCAGGTACAACCTAGCAGGGAGGGGGTGGCAGGGTGAGGAGAGGCCGAATGACAGAGCCACAGCACTCAGCCATGCCTGCCAGGCCACAGCCCATGCCACCCTCCACCCCCGCTGCTTTCCGCATGGCCTCAGTATCGGGTTCTGACCTTGGGGGCCGCAGACCCACTCCCCGCCATGCCCAGCCTCCCTCACCACCTGCTCCTCTGGAGAAGGTGTCCCCTATCTCCTGAGTCTTGCCTGAAACTCCCCTACTTCGGGGCCCCAAGAGAACCTGGCTCTCCCTCCCCACTGAGGGCCATCTCCATGTCCCCAATTGCTCCTCTGTGAGGATAGTCACCACCTACGCCCCCTCCCTGCCACCTCCCCTCCAGAACCTTCGGTCTGGGTCTACTTCAGTGACCCACACACCTGGGACCCCCTCCCAAACCAGAACAGAAACTCAGAGCTCTGACTGCTGACTTTCTTGCCAATCCCCTTAATTTCCAGCCTCCACACCCACCAACTGAGATCATCTTGCCCTTCTCTGCCAGAGACACTCCAAGAGGTGACAGCAAAGTCACAGTCACTTTCTTAGCACCTGCCCTTGACACATGGGCTCCTGTTCACCCTCAAGCTAAACGGACAGAGGCTCAGCGTGGTTAGGCGATTTGCACAAGACCAGAAAGAGATTCTGGGGCAGGGTGGGAGCTCCTATCCACGCCTCTCCCTCTACAGAGTGCTCCCGGCACAGTGCTCCCCACGCAGGCCAGCTCCGGCCTCCAGTGCCAACCCACCAGGCGCGGATTCGTCCCCACTCAGCTCCCCATCCAGTTCCCAGCAGTGGCCTTTCCACATCCTCTCCCCTGAACCCTCCATCCTGTCTCCTCCCATCCCAGGCCCCACATGCAACATGGCAGAGAAGACAGCCTGGCCTCTGCTCCCTAGGGAGCACTGTGGCAAGAGCACTCCTCACCCTCATCTCTGCACCGTCCACCCTCCGGCAGCCACTCTCACCCTCTGGGGACTTCCTTCCATCACCCTCCGCCCCTCTCCTGGGTCTTTCCCCTCCCAGCCTCTCCTCTCAGCAGGTGGATGTGCTCGAGTCTTCCCAGGGACAAAGTAACCCCGAACCCAGGCAGCAGCTGCACTTCGACCCAGTGCTAACTTCCAGTTCCTAGTTCCTAATTCTCTCCCTCCACTCACAGCCAAGCTCTAAGAAGTGTCCCAGACTTGGCTATATCCCTTCCTTGGCTCTTCTGTCATCCCCAAGATCAACGTCCACCCGTTCCATCAAATGGTTCTTGCCAAAGTGACCTGACTTCCCAGAAGCGGGTCCCCTTCCTTATCACAGGACTGACCGGAAGCTACAGACACTTTCTCCCTGGCTTCGGGGCCATGCCCTCTCCCAGCTGTCTCCCTGCCCGCAGCCTCGGCTGGAAGTTTTCACTCAGCCGAGGGTTTTGCACTGCCCCGTCCATCCTGGGTGACAGCAGCTGGCCTATCTAAGTGCACACTTTGTCCCTCCCTCTCTCCTGCCAACTGGGCTCAAGGCAAGCGTTGCCACCCAGCAGAGCCTCTGATCTCTTCTCTCCCTCACCTCCCGCCCTGAGCTCTGGCCACTACGGTTTTGCTCTTGGCCTTTGTGTCCACCTGTTCACTCTCCCCCTCAGCCCATGTGTCTGCCTCACTCTTTATATTTATTTGCTTATTTACTTTTTAAGATGGAGTCTCACTCTGTCACCCAGGCTGGAGTGCAGTGGTATGATCTTGGCTCACTGCAGCCTCTGCCTCCCGGGTTCGAGTGATTCTCCTGCCTCAGCCTCCCGAGTAGCTGGGATTACAGGCACCCACCACCACGCCTGGCTAACTTTTGTACTAAGAGATGGGTTTTACCATGTTGCCCAGGCAGGTCTTGAACTCCTGACTTCAACTCCTGCCTTGGCTTCCCAAAAAAGTGCTGGCATGAGCTACCACACTCAGCCTATCTTTTTCTTTTGAAATAGAGAGAGAGGGTCTCAGTGTATTGCCCAGGCTGATCTTGAACTCCTGAGTTCAAGCCATCCTCCTGCCTCCATCTCCCAGAGTGCTGGGATTACAGGTGAGAGCCACAGTGCCAGGCAGGCCCACTCTCCATTCTTTAAGACTCAGGCCAGTCATCCATCCCCTAATCCAGGAAGCTTTCTGCAAGCCCCTGGACTGGGTCAGGTGTCCCTCACTGCGCCACCACATCCCCCATGCTTCCCCTACAAAGTGCCTCTCACAGTGAGCTGTCACCCTCAGCTGGATGTCCCCCTGTAGTCAGCACCAGGCCTCATTGGTCAGTCCACACTGGGCCCAGGGAACATTTGCTGACTGAATAACCAAGAAGAGACAGCACCTGGCTTCAGGCCTCCCCCGCAGGAGTGGCTGGGAACTGAGCTGGGGCTGGGTGGTGGGGTCCCTCACCCGTTCTTCTTGGGCAAATAGGCCTCCATGTCAAAGAACAGGCCTTGACGCTCTTTCATCTGGTTCTCCAGCTCCTGTGCGGCCTCCTCGGCCTCTGCTGGGAGGGAGGGTTTGCATCTGTGGGTGAGGCCAGAGAGTCAGGGTGGGCGGACTACCTGACTCCCCCAAGGGCAGAAGGGCGAACACAGCCCAGCGAGGAGAGGAGCTGTGCCCAGGGTCTTGCAGCACCAGCCCTCCCACCCCACACTCAGCCCATGGCGGGTGGGGTAGGGGCGCCTAACTTCTTCAGGGCGAGGGCCAGCTCCTGGAGCCGCTTCTTCTGCCGCGTGATGGAGCTGGTGCAATTGTTCTGCAGCTTGGTCAGCTCCTCCAGCTTCAGGCGGTACAGCCGATGGGTCTCCTGGGGGCCGTAGGGAAGAAGGCTCAGGCCGGCTGGGGAGCCACTGAGCCAGAACCTGCAGGCAGGATGTGGGGCACATGCTCCCCCAGGACCTGCTCAGAGGGAAAGGAGGCAGAACTTCTGGGCCTGCCTAGGGACGAACGAGGTGGCTCTCTCCCCAAGGCAGGTGAGGACCTGGGTGTCCTCCTCGAGCCCAAAGACCTCCGTCACACCCCTCCCCCAGAAAGAGACTAGGAGTTTTTTGTTTTGTTTTGGGACAGAGTCTCTGCCTCCCAGGCTGTAGTGCAATGGCAAGATCTCGGCTCACTGCAACCTCTGCCTCTGAGGTTCAAGCCATTCTTCTGCCTCAGCCTCCTGGGCTGAAGTAGCTAGGATTACAGGCACCTGCCATCATGCCCGGTTAATTTTTGTATTTTGTAGAGACAGGGTTTCACCATGTTGGCCAGGTTGGTCTTGAACTCCTGACCTCAGGTGATCCACCCACCTCAGCTTTCCAAGGTGCTGGGATTACAGGCCTGAGCCACCGCCCTGGGCCAAGGTTTTCTTAGTCTCAGCCCATCTGCTAGTTGTCTCCACCCTACACGGAGGGGCTCTCTCTTTCCCACCTTGATTCTGGAGCTTAGGCCCCCAGGACCACCTTGTGGACCAAGCAGGCCCCTCAGAGCCAACCCTTTGTCCTCGAAGCACCTCCTGCCTATCCAGCCTTCAAGTACAGTGGGCGCTCAGGTTCTCAGGCATTCCTGACATCTTTCCCTTCCCCCAGCACCTTTGGCCCCAAGGCTTCCCTGAGCACTTTGCCCTGGTGGGTGAGTCTCAGGAAGGTGCAACCTAGAGATCGGGCAAGGGGCAGTGTGGGGAGAGCCAAGCCGGGGCTGCGGCCAGGACAGCGGCGGCCAGGCATGGAGACTGGGTCAGCTCAGATCTCTGGGGAGAAGCACCAATGGCAGGGGGCTTGGCAGGGGGCTTCAATGCCGACAGGAAGGGGTTGGAGCCCGTCCAGGAGAAGCGACAGCCAAACCAAGCCATCAGCTGGCCGAGGCTTGTTTCTCATGCCCAGGAGGAGTCACCACGCCCCCTCGGACCCCAGCATGTGCCACTTCTGCCCACCCACAGCCACTGCCCTCTCCCCTGCCTGGAAGAGGCCAGCAGCCTCCTCCTCCCTGGCCTCTGGACAGAACAGCCACGGTGGCCCCGCGGAGCCCGATCCAGGTAATTCCTCCCGTAGCTTTCCACTGGCCTCAGAGGGACTCCAATCTCTGCCAGGCTAGGGCGTCCCCGCAAGGCCTGGCCCCGCCCACCCCTCCCCTAGCTCTCCTTGGTGCAGCCACATGGGTAAGTCCCCTCTTTCCTTCTAAAGGCTCGGCGGCAGGCGACGTCCCTCCGCCTGGGGCGCCCCCCGACATCCAGGCCGAGGACTTCCCCCTGAACACCGCTCCCCCCACCCGGGCTGCCTCTCGGACGCTGCCAGCTACGCGTTTGCTGAGTGACTGACCCAACGCTGGGCCCGCCCTTGTGTGACTCAGGCGCCCGCTCTCTCCCGTGAGGGGACAGGGTCGGGGTCTAGGCCCCTTTCCAAGGCCCCCGTTGGAGGCCAAGGTCGCCAAGCGCGGGGGGGTCCCGCCGTAGTCCCCGGACACTGGAGAGAGCGGCGGCGGACACCAGGACCTTGCCCTCGGGAGTGACGCCAGTGCCCCCGACCCCTGACCCTGAGCTCCCCGCTGCCTGACCCAGGGCTGACCGACCCTTGACCGTGAGCCAGCGAGACGCGCGGCTCGGGGGCCACCGGGCGACCGCAGCGGCGCTCACCTGGATGTTCTGGAAGTCCTGCTGTAGATCCTCCCAGTCCCGCAGGCAGTCGCCTAGCGGGCCCGGGGACGGGGGCTGCATGGCTACAGCGCCCGGAGCCAGGAGTCTAGGAAGGCGCAGCCACCCCGGCCCGCCCGAGGCGCCTCAGCCACCGCCCCCGTCCGCTTCCGGGCTCGCGCCGCCGCGGGAACCAATGGGAAAAGGCCACTCCCCCACCCCAGCCAATCCGAGGAAGGGGCGGGGCAGGGGCGGGGCCGTGCGCGAGGGCTGCTGCTGGTCCCGCGACTTGCGGCCTGGACCCGGACTGGAGCGGCTGCAGCCCCTGGGCCTGGACTGCACTAACTGTGCCAGCCGCGTGGTGGGAGCAAACCAAGGTCCAGGAAGGTAACACCTGCCTGCAACACTTTCGTCCTTGGGAAGCTCAGCCCTTTGGGGAAGGGAGTTAGAGCTGCTTCTCTCGCTTGGATTTTTACAGCGGCCTCCTTTCTCCCTGCCTCACCTCCACTGTCCCTTCTTGCAGCCACCAGACTGCCCTTCCCAAAACACAAGGCTGATTCCTCATCATGTTCCTGCTTAAAACTTTCCAGCGGCTCTGTCCTGCCCACCAGGAGGTCCCTAATAAGACAGAGCTCTGCAGCCATCCCGGTCTCTGTCCCAACTCAAGCAAGGGCTGCCTGGAAAGCCCTTTCCCCTCTGGCAAAACCCCACTCCTCCTTGAAGGCCTGCCCTGCTGTTGGGGGGAATCCCACACCCCCTCCATCCCTCTGCAAAGTGCTAGGTGGTGGGATGGCATTCATCTCTGTTCCCAGCCCCACCCATGTGGGGGCAGGGAATGGTTGCTGAAGGGACTTGGGGAAGGCCCCGCACGAATGGACATCCTAATCCCCTACCAGCCCCCTAGTCTGTGCCGTCTCCTGATGCCCAGTTTGTTCTGTGGGTACTGTCAGCTTTGGAGAAGTGCATTCAGAAAACAGCTTCCAACTGGGTGCCACGGCCCACACCTTTAATCCCAGCACTTTGGTGAGACCGAGGCTGGAGTTCGAGACCAGCCTAGGAAACAGAGCCAGACTCTGTTTCTACAAAAATAAAAATAAATTAGCCAGGTGTGATGGTGCATACCTGCGGTCCCAGGCAAGAGGATCCCTTGAGCCTTGGAAAGTTGAGGCTGCATGAGCCATGATAGCACCATGGCACTCCAGCCTGGGACAGCAAGACCCTGCTTCAAAAAAAAAAAGAGGAAAGGGGAAAAAAAGGGAAAACTTTTAAGACCTTAGGAATTTCTAGAAAGCTGGAGATGGGAGGGTGTGAATCTCTCCTTGGTGAACACAGCCAGACAGAAATGAGTGGGGAGCAGGGAAAGGAAATGTGTTTCAAGGGGCAGATGGCAGGAAGCACTGGGGATGAGGCAAGGGTGTGACCCCATTCCAGGAGCCTGGGGCCTGGACAAGGCTGGTCTTGGTATGTCGGGATAGGGGATCCCTGCCCATTGGTGGGTGTTGTGATATCCTCTGTGAACAAACACAGGCAACCTCTGGGTGCCCCTAGGCAGCCCCCAAAGGGTCCAGGTCACAGGAGGATGTGGGGCAGCTGCTCTAGCAGCCAGATGCTCTTCCAGAGGCAGCCACAGGGGTGCAGGAGGGATGGCCCAGGATGCCCCGGGGATGCGGATTCTCAGTGAGCCTCAGCAGGTGCGCCTGCTGTGTGGCGTGAACAGGCGCTTGGGAAGAATCACTACAGGAGGCTGACATGAGACCTTCAGGTGGCAAAGGCCTTCTTCCAGACAAGCCTGGGAATACACACTCTGGCCCTCCACCCACAAAAAGCCCCCAAGCGAGGCCCTTCAGCACCCTTCACTGGGCCATGGAGATCAGTAGAGTAGATCAGTGATGTTTGTGATGAAATCTCCGAGGATAATCTTCTCCCATTCCAGCAGCTGAGTCACCAGCCCCCGATTTGGACACATGTTGTTTTTGCACTTCTTGACATAGGCCCAGGACCTCTATGAATACAAAGAGAGAGAATGAACTTCAGGATTGGTCCTGGGCCCTTTCCACTTGGATCAGAGGCAGCTTTCAGAGACAGGTGGCACTTGCACAGTGCCAGCAACACGGCTTAAGGGCTTCACACAGAAACAAGGCAGCCTGGCATAAATTCATCAGTGCTGGGAGTCATGTTAAATCTGGGGACAGAAACAATTCCTATTTCAAACAGCCCCTGGGAGGATTGAGACAACATATCTGAAATCACCTGTGGATGAAAAACGCTATGCCAAGCCTAGTGCAGTCTCAACAGAGGTTTGCCTTACGACTGGATGCATTAATGGAAAGAGGAAGAGAACTGTGGGCAAATTCTCTGAAGAAGGAAAATTCTAGCTGCCCTCCTCCAGGCATCCACCTTAAAGGAAGGAGTGCTGCATGAAAGAGGGTGAGCACCTCGTCTCCATCTGGACTGAGGACAAAGGAAAAGGAAAGGCAAGAGTGGTGCCTGAAACTAGGAATAGAAGGAAATGACGGGGCGGGGTGGCTCACGCCTGCAATCCCAGCACTTTGGGGGGCCAAGGCGGGCCGATCATGAGGTCAAGAGTTCGAGACCAGCCTGGCCAACATGACAAAACCCCATCTCTACTAAAAAATACAAAAATTAGCCAGGTATGGTGGCACATGCCTGTAATCCTGGCTACTTGGGTGGCTATGGCGGGAAGATCGCTTGAACATGGGAGGCAGAGGTTGCAGTTAGCCAAGATTGCGCCACTGCACTCCAGCCTGGGTGACAGGGCAAGACTCTGTCTCGAAAAAAAAAAAAAAAAAAAGGAAGGAAATTATGTCACTCCAATAAAGGCCATATATGAGAAGGCCACAGCTAACATCATACTCAATGGCAAAAGATAAAGTATTTCCTCTAAGATTAGGAACCAGGCAGGGATGCCTGCTTTCATCACTTCTGTTCAACACAGCATTGGAGTCCCAGCCAGAACAATGAGGCAAGAAAAAGAAATAAAAGACATCTACATTGGATAGGAAGACATAAACTTACCTCTGTTTGAAGATACGATCTCCTATGTAGAAAACCCTAAAGATTTTAGACACACACACACACACACACACACACACAGAGCTAATGAATATAGCAAGGTTGCAGGATACAAAACCAGCATGCAAAAATTAGTTGCATGTCTATATATTAAAAATAAACAATTCAAAAAGGAAATTAAGAAAACAATTCCATTTATAGCAGCATCAAAAAGAAGAAAATATTTAACCAATGAGGCAAAAGCCTTGTATACTGAAAACAAAACAGTGCTGAAACAAATTAAAGAAACAAACAAATGAAAAGACATCCTGTGTTCATGGGTTGGAAAACTTAATATTATTAAGATGCCAATACTTCTCAAAGCAATCCACAGGTATAAGGCAATTCCTATCAAAATCCCAACAGGTTATTTTGCAGAAATAGAAAAATCCATCCTAAAATTTATATGGAATCTCAAGGGACCCCATACAAAATATTTTTAAAAAACAAAGTTGGAGGTCTCACACTTCCTGATTTCAAACCTTCTAACAAAGCTACAGTAATCAAAACAGTGTGGTATGCGCATGAAGACAAAGAGACCAATGAAATAGAATAGCCAGCCTAGAAATAAACCCTTACATATATGGTCAAGCTTTTTTTTTTTTTTGAGACAGAATCTGGTGCCCAGGCTGGAGTGCAGTGGCACAATCTCAGCTCACTGCAACCTTCACCTCCTGGGTTCAAGTGATCCTTGTGCCTCAGCCTCCAAAGTAGCTGGGATCACAGGAATGTGCCACCAGGCCCAGCTTATTTTTGTATTTTTAGTAGAGATAAGGTTTTGCCATGTTGACCAGGCTGATCTCAAACTCCTGACCTCAGGTGATCTGCCCACCTCGGCCTCCCAAAATGCTGGGATTACAGGGGTGAGCCACTGCACCTGGCCTGTCAAGCAATTTTTGATAGTGTGCCAAGACCATTCAATGGGGGAAAAGGACAGTCATTTCAACAAATGGTGCTAGGAAAACTAGATATCCCCATACAAAAGAATAAAATTGAAAACAGGAAATCAACAGAGAAAAATCAATAAAACCAAAAGCCAGTTCTTTGAAAAGATCAATAAAATCAATACACCTCTAGCCAGGCTAACTAAAAATAAAGAGAAGACACAAATTACTGATATCTGAAGTGAAAGAGGAGACATTGCTACAGATCCCACAAACATTAAAAGGATAATAAAAGAATATTCATAACCACAAATGTGACTGATCAATTCTTTGAAAGACACAATCTGCCAAAACTCACACAAGAAGAAACAGACAATCTGAACAGACCTACATATATTAAAGAAATTGAATCAATAATTAGTAATCTTCCAAAACAGAAAGCACCCAGCCCAGACAGGTTCACTGGTGAATTCCACATGTAATGGATTATTATTCAGCCTTAAAAGGATGGAACCTATATAAGGGACTTAAGAGTAGCCAAATTCATAGGGAATGAAAGTAGAATGGTGGTTCCCACGGGGCAATGAAGAGCGGGGAAGTAATGAATTGTTGTTTCAGTTTTGCAAGATGGAGAAGTTTGAGAGAGTGGTTGCACAATAATGTGAATGTACTTTAATGCTCCTAACCTATACATTTTTAAATGGTTAAGATGGTAATTTTTTTTTTTTTTTTCAGACAGAGTCTCGCTCTGTTGCCAGGCTGGAGTGCAGTGGCACTGTCTCAGCTTATTGCAACCTCCGCCTCCTGGGTTCAAGCAATTCTTCTGCCTCAGCCTCTGGAGTAGCTGGGACTACAGATGGGTGCCACCATGCTGGGCTAATTTTTTTTTTTTTTTTTTTTTTTTTTTTAATAGAAATGGGATTTCACCATGTTGGCTAGGATGGTCTCGATTTCCTGACCTTGTGATCCGCCTGCCTCGGCCTCCCAAAGTGCTGGGATTACAGGCATTAGCCACCGTGCCCGCCCAAGATGGTAATTTGTGTTGCATGTGTGTGTGTGTGTGTGTGTGTGTGTGTGTGAGTGTGTATTTTTTTTTTTTCTGAGACAGTTTTCCATTCTCTTGCCTCAGCCTCCCCAGTAGCTGGGATTACAGGCCACCACACTAATTTTTGTATTTTTAGTAGAAACAGGGTTTTACCATGTTGGTCAGGCTGGTCTCGAACTCCTGACCTCAAGTGATCTGCCTGCCTCGGCCTCCCAAAGCGCTGGGATTTCAAGTGTGAGCCACTGCGCCTGGCCCAGATTCTTTTTTTGAGACAGAGTCTTGCTCTATCACTCAGGCAGGAATGCAGTGGCACAATCACAACTTACTGCAGCCTTGAAATCTTCAGCTCGAGTGATCGTCCCACCTTAGCCTCCTGAGTAGCCAAGACCACAGGTGCACACTGATTTTCCCAGGCTGATTTCAAACTCCTGGCCTCAAGCAATCCTTCTGTTTGAGCCTCCCAAAAAGCTAGATTACAGGTGTGAGCCACCATGCCCTGCCTTTTCAAAAGTTGTGTCGAAATACACATAACATAAAATTCACCGTTATAACCGCAACCATCACCACTATCCATCTCTACAACTTCTTCTTTTTTTTTTTTTTGAGACAGAGTTTTGTTCTTGTAGCCCAGGCTGGAGTGCAGTGGCATGATCTCAGCTCACTACAACTTCCGCCTCCCCGGGTTCAAGCGATTCTCCTGCCTCAACCTCCTGAGTAGCTGGGATTACAGGTACATGCCACCACGCCCAGCTAATTTTGCATTTTTAGCAGGGACGGGGTTTCACCACATTGGTCAGGCTGGTCTCGAACTCCTGGCCTCAAGTGATCTGCCCACCTCGGCCTCCCAAAGTGCTGGGATTACAGGCATGAGCCACTGCGCCCGGCCCATCTCCAGAACTTCTTCATTTTCCCAAATTGAAACTCTGTCCCCATGAAACACTAACTTCCCGTCACCCTCTGTCCCCCAGCACTTACCTTTCTGTGATGTTGATACTGTAGTATCTCATATAAATGGAGTGTGTATGTCATTTTGTGACTGGTGTATTTCACTTAGCATAACCACCTCAAAGTTCATCCATGCTGTAGCATTAGCATGTTGGAATTTCCTTTTTTGAGACAGAATCTTGCTCTGTCACCAGGTGCCAGGCTGGAGTGCAGTGGCGTGATCTCGGCTCACTACAACCTCTGCCTCCCAGGTTCAAGCAATTCTCCTGCCTCAGCCTCCCGAGTAGCTGAGATTACAGGTGCCTGCCACCATGCCCAGCTAATTTTTGTTACTTTTTAGTAGAGATGGGGTTTCTGGCCAGGATGGTCTCCATCTCTTGACCTCATGATCCGCCCGCCTCAGCCTCCCAAAGTGCTGGGATTACAGGCGTGAGGCACCGTGCCCAGCCTTTTTTTTTAAGAGACAGATCTCACTCTGTAACCCAGGTTGGAGTACAATGGCACGATCATAGCTCACTGCAACCTCAACCTCCCAGGCTCAAATGATCCTCCCACCTCAGTCTCCCGAGTAGCTGGGACCACAGGCATGCAGCACCACACCCAGCTAATAGAATTTCCTTCCTTTTAAAGTCTGAGTAATTTTCCACTGTCTGTATATGTCACATTTTATATCTCCATTCATTTGTCCAGGGACACCTGGGTCCTTTCCACCCTTTGGCTGCTGTAACACTGCCATGAACTTCATGCAAATAGCTGCCGAAGTTCCTGCTCCCACTTCTTTTGGGCACACACCCAGGAGCAGAATTCCTGGATACCCAAGACTCTTTCTAGGTTAGGCGCAGTGGCTCAAGTCTGTCATCCCACAAGGCTGACTCGGGTAGATGACCTGAGGTCAGGAGTTCAAGACCAGCCTGGCCAACATGGCGAAACCCCGTCTCTACTAAAAATACAAAAATTAGCCAGGCGTGGTGGTGCACGTCTGTAATCCGAGCTACTAGGGAGGCTGAGACAGGAGAATCACTTGAACCCAGGAGGCAGAGGTTGCAGGGAGCTGAGATTGGACCACTGCCCTCCAGCCTGGGTGACAGAAGGTGACTCCATCACAAAAAAAAATTTAAAAAAGACTCTAGCCTGCAACTTCACCCCCAAAGTGCACATGGGGGTGACAACCAAAACCACTGGCCAACGGGTTTTATTCTTCATCCCTCTCCTTCCTGCAAACACACCCCTGGGCAAATGTCAGGGCTTTGTGGGTCCTATCAAGCCCTCTGAGATCACTAACAGGCTGTGACAGGCAGGGCAGGCCCCCAAGAAAGGCGCTGTGTGCGGGTCAGCAGCCCCAAGTTCCGCCTGGGTTTGCCGCGATGGGTCCCTGCTTCCCTCTCCTCTCCAGACCTTGCACCCAAGGTATAGGGAGGTTGGCAGGAGTGGGCGGGCACTCTGGGACTGTGTTGCAGTTCTGGGACTCCTAGCAGTTCTCCCTTGGGCAACACCAAACAAACGCCGGGGGACAGACAGCAGCAGGGGCCACGCCGAGGGGGCTGCAGGACAGCCTGACCCTGCCTGAGTCCCCTGTGTCCAGCTTCAGGCCTCAAGCGTGCAACACTGGGACCTTGCCCTTCGGTGACATGGGCTGGGGAGCACCCTAGACTTGGAGTTCTCTGGGATTCTTCCTCCCAAAGCAGTGCCAGGGGCCCACTCCTCCCAGGTTGCACTCTGACCCCACCTCCCAGGGGTGGCCATGGTGTAGGCCTGGCCTGGGAATGCCTACCTGCAAAGTCTGCTCGTTGCAATGCATGAGGTAGGCTATGACCGCGGCACAGCTGCGGCTGATACCTCGGGTGGAAAAGATCAGAACGACAGAGCCAAGCTGAAGGTGAATTTCTGCAAAAAGAAGAGGGGTTTGGGTCATGCCTGGCCCTCCTCCCTGGAGGCCTGGGTTGCTGTCAGACACTGGCCTCCATAGGCCCATGGTCCAAGCATGAGTTCAAGACCAGCCCACACGACCTCAGAAAGTCCCATAATTTCTCTGGGAATCCGTTTCATTGTCTAGCAAGTGGGCATCCTTCAGACCTGGTTGGAAACTCCAGAGAATCATGCCTGGGTAACCAGCATCACCAGGCAAAGACCTTTTCCTGAACTCCAGGCTTCTAGCCCAGGAAGCTCTGCTACCAACTGGCCTCCCAGGATGAGGCAGACAGGACCATCATCAACTCAGAAACATTCAGGAGCTGACGGAGGCAGTGTAGCCTCAGTGCCAATCCTGACTGCCACTTACTGGCTATGGGGCTTGAGTAAGATCCAACCCTACCCTTTCCCTTCCCCTCCCCTCTCCTCTCCCTCCTCCTCCCTCCTCCCCTCTTCTCTCCCTCCCCCATCCCCTTTCCCCTCC
>PVKV010029656.1:0-23293 GCA_004027835.1 Alouatta palliata | reverse complement strand
CCTGCCTCCCTTCCACCTGCCCCGCCCCCTTCCACCTGCTCCGCCCCCTTCCACCTGCTCCGACTGCCCAGCGTCACCTCCGCCAGGCTATGAGGAGGCCTTAGCCCCTAGCAGAATGAGAGGGGCGTTTCCACTGTGTAAGTGGAAAACTGACTGCCAGGAAGTGAGAGGCTTTGCTCACCCGGAGGGTGTGTGCACAGTGGGCCAGGCAGCAGGTGTGGAAAAGAGCCAGGCTGCCCCAGCCCTGCCGGAACCCCTCCCCGCCCACCGAGCTCTGGCACAGCAGGCTGTGGGGGGCCTGGGCAGTGATGCCTGGATCTGCGTGTGGCCAGGTGCCCCCCAATGCTCACCTGGCCCAGCCGCCCTATCTGTCACTGAGGCGGGGACCCTGGACCAGGCCATGGGATTGACCCTCTCTCTGGGGCTGGGCCTGACGGCTGCCCGGCCAGGATCAATAAGTTATTAGCACCGCTCTGTCAGCTGTAATGTGGGATTGATCGGTGTGGCCGCCGCACTTCCCCAGCCTGATAAAAATGACAGATTAAGGGAATAAGAAAAAGGAATTAGGCCTGGAGCTGATGGCAGGGCTGGCGGGGGTGACAGGCTTGGGAGTCCCACTGCCTAGACCTCATAGAGGTCTTGGGTCACAGGAGGGGTGGCCCCTTGCCCCACCCACCTAGAGGCCTCATGAGGATGAGGATGGGCCAGAGTCGGAGGGACTGTGGCTGACCCGGGAGATCCCCAGGGCGAGGCGTCAGGGGCTTCGGAGGAGCTTGGGCTGGGTGGGAGATGGGTACATAGTGCTGTGGTCTGGAATGGGGGTGGTCAGCAGAACCCGAGGGAGGACCTCAGGAGAGTGGGCTGGGCCTGGCCTGGGCCTCCCCTCTGCCAGCTACCGGGCTATGTTTGGGGCTGGGACTGGGCTGGCCTCACGGCCGAGGAGGTAAGCGAGGCTACTTGGTCACCCAGGAGCTCACAGCCTGGCTGGGCAGGTGGACAAGGCGTGACAGCCACACCAGGGTGTTAGCTGAGGCAGGAGTGGGCCAGAGAGGAGGACGTGGGCCTTCTGAGGGGCAGGGATGGATGTGACCAAGGAGGAGGCCTGGGAGTGGAGGGGCCTCGAGGAGGCCTTGGCGGCCCACAGCCCAGTGACTCATGGAGCAGGAAAACGTCAGGAGTGAGGTTCTGCCCACCGTGCCTCACCCCACACTGAGTAGTGACCGTGCACTGCCCGCCGTCACCCCTGTCCAGGAAGGGAAGGTGGTGCCCGGTTTTAGTCTCCAGGGGGATACTGGGGGGCTCACGACCTTGCACCAGAGGCTGGGCTGGCTGGTGGGGCAGCCGGGTGCCTGCCATGAATCTTCCACACACACGCACCGGCACCAGGGCCATGTTAGGGATGCCTTGTGCCATTGCCCCGCCACAGCCAGGCATGATGCCCTCTTCGCTGAAGGCTGGGGCCCCCGGCTGGGCGAGGCCTGAACTCACCAGGACCAAGGGCCGCCTGAGAGACGGTGGGTGCGGTCCAGGCGGAGCTGGGGCAGGGGATGGGTCCCCCGTCCATTCCCTGAGATGCAGGGTGGGCACTCACTACCACCTGCAGGTGACCTGTTGGGCAAGAGGCTGGGCCACTCCTCCCATATCAGCAGCGACTGCTCTTCAGAGAAGAGGGCACGAAGCCAATCCCCCCAAGGTAAGAGCCTGGCCAGGGTGAGGGACAGGTCGCCAGGAGAGGGGGCAGTCCTGGAGGGTCCCCTGGACCTCGGGCAAGGGTTCCAGAGGGGGGTGGTCCTCAGCAGTGTCTGGAGAAGCCTCTCATCCTGGTCCTCCCCAGCAGAGGCACTGCTGCTGCCCCCGCAGCTGGGGCCCACCATGGCCCCGGAGGACCAGTACCGCCGGCTCGTCTCGGCACTGAGCGAGGCCGGCACCTTTGAGGACCCTCAGCGGCTCTACCACCTGGGCCTCCCCAGCCACGGTGAGGACACCTCGCCCCCCACGATCCCGCCACAGAAGCCC
The DNA here is from genome assembly GCA_004027835.1 of Alouatta palliata. Classification (NCBI taxonomy): domain Eukaryota; kingdom Metazoa; phylum Chordata; class Mammalia; order Primates; family Atelidae; genus Alouatta; species Alouatta palliata. The sequence goes on along the minus strand of PVKV010029656.1, from coordinate 21,277 downwards.
TTATCACCTCCCCACCCACATGCAATCGGCCATTCCTGTTGCTGAGGCCCTGCTGACACCAAGGCCAGGCTGGATGCAGGTCCCTGGAGGGCCCCCTCTGCCAGACGTCCTGCCCCGAGCCCCCTGGGGCAGGCCACACCTCCGTGTCCCCCAGGCTCGTGGGTAACTCACATTTTATATATGGAGAAAGAGAGTCGGGGGTGAACCCAGGTGAGGGTGGACGGTGGGCATCTAAGGAGCGCCTCCACAGGCCAGCAAGTTCCCGGACCACAGGGTTAGGGTCTCAGTCGTCTCTCCAGCCGGGAGCTGACCTGCTATACTCCTGCCCCAGGAGCCTGGGGAGGGGCATTGAGCAGAAAGGCTGGGCTGGGTGCAGTGGGCACTTAGACACCAGGACTCCCCAGGTGCTGAAGAACCCCAGCTGGAGGGGCTGCCTCTGTTTCCACTCTTCCCCCGTGTCGCCTCTGACCCTCTCCACCCCACCTCATGACGTTCTCCAGGGTCACTTCGGGATGCAGCCAGAAGCCCTGCCCGGCTGCACGCAGCCCCCCAGGCCCCAGCCGCCTCCTGGCAGGGGAGCTGGGCTTTTCTGGCTAGAGGTGGGTGGGGGCGCCGGGAAAGGAGGCAGGATTCCTCACACCAGGCACCGTCCCCCAGGGCAGCTCAGGCACCAAGAGCCTGAATAATTCACCAAATGTTAATAATTTAAAAATCCTCCTTTTTAATTGCTTTCCCTGCTCTGCCTGGGGCCGCTCTGCTGGCCGCGCGGGGGAGGGGGCGCCGGCCGCCAGGGAGCGCGCTGTCAATCAGGCCGCGCCGCCGCCCGCGCCCCCGCCCCTGCCCCGCCGCGGAGCCGGCTGTAAATAACCCTGGCCGCGAGCGCGGGGGCGCTGGGCCCCGCTGGGATCGATGCGGGCGGCCGCGCCGGCTGGGCTCTGCGGGCTGGCACCCGGCCCGGGGCGGGACCCACCTCCGCTTTCGGGTAATTAATTTATAAACAGAGGCGGCGGTGGAGCTGGCGGAGCCTGCACTGTGGGGGCTGCGGGGACTCGGGAGGCCGGGCCTGGGTCGCGGGGAGGGACCGAGAGACCCCGGACGAGGCGTATTAGACGTGCGCGCCCGCAGGCGCTGCGTGCGCATTGGGGCGAGTGTGGCTACGCGGGACGGTGACCGTGCGCAGCCGGGACTGGACGCCCCTGTGCTGGTGTGGTCGTGCGGGCCCGGCGCTGCCTTGCCTCTGTGGCAAGCTTCTGCCAGCCGTGTCTACTGTGGGGACCTCACATCTCCCTGCCTTCCGAGGAGGGGGTTTCCCCTGGGCGGTCCGCCTCGGCTGGTTCTCCTGTACTCTGGCTGCCCCGCAGGCGCTGTGCCCTCGGGACCTCCGCACAGCCCCTCCCTGCCAGGCTCCAGCCTCCTCCCAGGCCAGAGGCCTTCGGGCACCCGCTCCCCTGGGGGAAGTGCCTTTCCCGACACCTTCCCGCCCAGCATCTGGTCTGCGACCTCGGCCCTGTGGCCGGCCAACGTTCTGCCAGGTGCCCGACACCAGGGCAGGGGCCCAGCCCGGGTAGTGTGGTTAGTGCCCCACCTCAGAGTTTACACCAGGACGCGGGCTGGGGAGGAGGTGGAGTAGCTGGGGGGGTCACTGCTGTTGTTCCCCACCCAGATCTCCTGAGGGTCCGGCACGAGGTGGCAGCCGCAGCTCTGAGGAGCCCCAGTGGCCTGGAAACCCACCTGCCCTCCTCCACGGCAGGTCAGCGTCGGAAGCAGGGCCTGGCTCAGCATCGCGAGGCCGCCGCCCCGGCCGCCGGCCCGTCTTTCTCGGAGAGGTACTCGGGTGGCTGCAGTTCTCAGCTTGTTTCTAGGAGGGGCGGGCCATGCCCGCGGCCCGCACCCCCACGCGCTCAGCACGGCTGATGAGCGCCCCGACCGTGCCAAGCACTGTGTTCAGGTGTCGGTTTGGATCCGGGCAGAACGTTTCGGGTGTGACACCGCCCTCGACTGCAGTGTCGAGGGCGCCGCTGGGGCGCGTGGGGGAGGCTGAGGCAGATCTGGGGGCTCCTGCGGGCCCCGAAACGGGAACTCAAGCCTGAGAAGAGGGGAGCTCCAAGTCTGGGACCCCGGGGTCAGTCGGGAGGGGTCCACCAGAGGACTCAGAGCTTCGGGCGGGGACTCCTGGCGCCGGATCTATTCCCGGCACAAATCCCGGCTTCTGGGGTCCAGGAGACTCGGGGGGGCGGGAGGCCTCGAGATGCGGTCGGGGGGCGCCTGAGGACCGAGCCTTCGCCCGGCCCCTGAACCCGGCATCTGCAGCTGCCTCCGCCGCCTCCCGGATTGCGGCTAATGACGCCCCCGCTTCCCCCGTCGCTGAGTCCGCAGGGGAGGGGAGCAGGCGGGGCCGGCGCCCCGCGCAGTAATTACCGCTGCAGCCGCCGCCGCCCGCGGGGTCAGCGCCTCCGAGCCGCCACCGAGATTAATTGGCGCCGCCGGCGGGGGCGGGGATGTCGCGCGACCCGGGGCGGTAACGAGCTGCGCATCGACCGCCCGCGGGGCCGGCAATTAGCGGAGGCGGCGGGGGAGGGGCGCGGGGCCTTTACGGGAATGGGGGGCGCCGCTCACTGCGCTGCCGTCCGCAGGGAGCTGCCACAGCCGCCCCCCTTGCTGTCGCCGCAGAATGCTCCTCACATCGCCTTGGGCCCCCATCTCAGGCCCCCCTTTCTGGGGGTGCCCTCGGCTCTGTGCCAGACCCCAGGTGAGGAGGTGTGCGCGCGTGCCCTGGATTCTGCGGGGCCTTCGTTCCCCCGGGAGCCGAACCGGCCGGGGTAGGCGGCTGCCAAGGGCAGCCTCGGACCCGCGACTCTGCGCTGTCCTCCCCGCACCAGGCTACGGCTTCCTGCCCCCTGCCCAGGCGGAGATGTTCGTCAGGCAGCAGGAGCTCCTGCGGAAGCAGAACCTGGCCCGGTAGGTGCGGGGCGGCGGGCGGGGAGGCGCGGCCCGGGAGGCGGCTGACCCGCGTCTGCTCCCGGCCCAGGCTGGAGCTGCCCGCCGACCTCGTGCGGCAGAAGGACCTGGAGGGCGCGCGCCCACAGCTGCTGGCGCCCGAGGCCGCCCTGCGCCCCGCCGACGGCGCCGAGGAGCTGCAGCGGCGCGGGGCCCTGCTGGTGCTGAACCACGGCGCGGCGCCGCTGCTGGCCCTGCCCCCCCAGGGGCCCCCGAGCTCAGGACCCCCCACCCCCTCCCGGGACTCGGCCCGGCGAGCCCCCCGGAAAGGGGGTCCCGGCTCTGCCTCGGCCCGCCCCGGCGAGTCCAAGGAGATGACAGGGGCCAAGCTTTGGGCTCAAGATGGCTCCGAGGACGAGCCCCGCAAAGACTCGGACGGAGAGGACCCCGAGACGGCAGCTGCTGGATGCCAGGAGCCCACTCTGGGCCAAGCTCTAGCTGGAGAGGCCGGTGCTGAGGGGAAGGGGCTTTACTCAGGGTCCACACTGCCCCCTTCGCTGCCCCTGGGCTTCCCCTATGCCGTCAGCTCCTACTTCCACACAGGTGGGCACCCCTACACTCTAGATCCTTCCAGATCGCCTGCGGAAGGGTCTTAGCGGGGAGGGGGTCCGTGGAGAGGAAAACGCCTCTTAGGCGTCCATCCCGCACCTGAGCAGTTGGGGCACACGAAGGTCAGAAGACGGGCGGGTACGGGAAAGCCACTCAGAGCCCTAGTAACACGCCCCACAACTCAGGAACCGTGGGGGGACTCTCCGTGGATGGGGAGGAGGCCCCAGCCCCTGAGGACGTCAGCAAGTGGACCGTGGATGATGTCTGCAGCTTCGTGGGGGGCCTGTCTGGCTGCGGAGAGTACACGCGGGTAAGGAGGGGGGGCCACAGTCCCTGGGGTGGGGCTGGAGCCAGCTGGCACTTATTTCTTCCCTGGAAAAGATGGTAGGGTAAGGCCATTCCCTGAAGCCCTTTCCCTCCCTAAAAGCAATACACGGAGCAAGCTGGACTGCGCCCCACCTTTTTTTGCACTCGACGCGGACTCAAACCCAGCAGATCTTTTAAGGGATGTTCCCGTGAGCTGCACAAACAGTTCTCCTTGGCTCTGCTGGGCTGGAGCAGGCACCTGGATCCTGACCCTCCCTCCCTCTTCCAGGTCTTCAGGGAGCAGGGGATCGACGGGGAGACCCTGCCACTGCTGACGGAGGAGCACCTGCTGACCACCATGGGGCTTAAGCTGGGGCCCGCCCTCAAGATCCGTGCCCAGGTGAGCTGCTGGTCGGTGAAGGGTCTCCACACGCAGCTGGGCACAAAGCTCCCGGTGCGTGCTCAGCAGCCTCTCAGGAAGCCCCACCAGGCCCTGTCTCTGCAGGTGGCCAGGCGCCTGGGCCGTGTCTTCTACATGGCCAGCTTCCCTGTGGCACTGCCACTGCAGCCACCAACCCTGCGGGCCCCGGAGAGGGAACTCAGCACAGGAGAGCAGCCCTTGTCCCCCACGACCGCCACTTCCCCCTATGGAGGGGGCCACGCCTCTGCCAGCCGAGCTTCGCCCAAGCAGGAGAATGGGACCTTGGCCCTGCTTCCGGGGGCCCCTGACCCATCCCAGCCTCTGTGTTGAGGTGGCCAGGGGTGGGGGGGCACAACTCCCAGGAGCCACCACGTGGATCAGTGGCCCTGCCTCCCACAGCTTTATTTCTTTTGGTTTGGGATGCAAAAAAGAAAAACACTTTAAGGGAAAATGTGACTTCAAAGGAAATGAACAAATCTCCAAAGATGGGGGTAGCGGTGATGGCAGAACCTGGTGCTGATGAATGAGGTCTGCAGACCTAGGGCAGAGGAGGTGGAAGGGGCCTGCAGGCCTCCCCAGGAACTGGTCTGTATCCTGATGTCAAGGTCAGCTTTCCCCCCACCCCAACCCCATTGGGGGCGGGGTGACTTAAACGGTGCACAGCTGTGGGGCTCTGGCAGGAGGCAGGCCCCAAGGTGCTGGTTCCACCCCTCAGCAGCCACCCAGGGCTTTTGGGCTTTCATGCTGAAAAACGAATAAAGCCTGTCCGCTGCCTCCCCTAACCACACAGACGCGAGCCTCTGGCCTGACTGCCAGAGAGATGGCCACCAGCCCGAAGGCCCCCAGATGGGCCGCCTCAGTCCTCCTCTGAGAGCTGCAGGTCCTCCAGCTCGTCCTCCGGCCCCTGGGCAAGCCGCTGCAGCTCCCCGGGGGCGAGCCCCGCCTCTGTGTCTGGGTCTCCATCTGCAGGGAGAGACAGAGGCTGCATAAATTCTGCTTTATCAGGAAGCAGCCAGCTTTGGAGGGTTACTCGTCGCTAATTAATCACGGCACTAATTAATTTATCCCTGCCGCTGTTGCTGGCTGCCAGAGCTAGACACAACAGCATTTGGCCTGGCCTCCCTGGGGAGGGGAAGCCTTTCCCCCGCCGCTCTGCCCCCCCACTAGATGGGCTCACAGGCCACACCCCTCACCCCAAGACCATTCACCCTCGGAGCTGCCGCTGTCTCCCTCCTCGCCGTCCTCCTCCTCCTCACTGTCCTCTTCTTCCTTCTCTTCCACTCTGTGCGGAGTCCTCAAGGGCCCCAGTATCCCTGGGGAACAAGGAGCAGAGCCGTGTGACTCCCACCCTAACCCTAACCCCAACCCCTGCCTGGATGCCTTTCCTCCACTGACTTCAAGCTGGCGGAGAGGATCCTTGGGGAAGAACTGGGAGGTCACAGGTTAGGAATTCCAGTAGGCCTTTATCCCAAGGAGGGAAGGAGCTGGCACCAGAAGCCTGGGTAACACCAAGGTTGGCCGCGGCTGGACCAGAGGCTGGTGAGCCCTGCAGGGTGGGTGCGAGTGGCCCTGTGCTCTGGGAAGTCCAGGAGAGCCGTCCATGCCCACCCTTCCCTGGGAGCACCTCAAAGGCCCCACCTCTCTCTGAGAAGTCTTCCATGTCCTCATCCTCTTCAGAGCTGTTCAGCTCAAAGAGGTCTTTAAATTCCTTCCTGTCCTCATCCTTCCTGTCAGCCACCTTCCTACGTTTGATCTCAGGGAAGTTCAGGTCTTCCAGCTGGAAGGGCAAGGAGTCGGCCTCAGGTAGGAGTAGGCAGGGGCTGACAGCCACAGCAGACATGGGCATCACTAGACCCACCACCAGGACCCTGTGTGGCCAATTTCCAGCCCCCTCTGTTCCCAAATCAGCACAAACCCATTCTCCAAGTTACTCATCCCATGTCCAAGATCAAAAGCAGAGCCCTTCCTGCTTCGCCCCACCTCCCCCTGCTGCCCACATGCCGGCCTGCACGCCAAGGTCAGTCCAGCCACTCCACCCGCCCAGAGCACCGAACCCATCAGGCCTCCCCTCCCTGGAAAACTCCTGGCTCTGGCCAGTTCTGCAACACCTATCCCTCTCCAAGCTGAATCACCTGAGGCAAAGCCCCATCAGGGAAGTCCAGCACCACAGCCCCTGCACCTGGCACTGCTTCCAAACCCTCAGTCTGGTCTCAAGTCATAGCCAGTCAGCTAGATCTGAAATCCAGCAAATGCCACCGCACCCCCAGACGTCACACTAAGCTGGCCCTCGTCCTAACCCCAGCGGATCACATCCCCACCCCCCAGGCCCCCGCCCCGAGCCGCACCCGCTCTTTGCCGCTCATCTCCAGCTGGATCTCCCGGTCCCGCAGCTTCCGCCAGTTGCTGTAGTACAAGGTCAGCGGGGTCCCCTCTTCCCGGGTCAGCTTCTCCCAGGCTTCCTGGGGGTTGGGGGAGTTCAGGGTCATGCCTGACCCTGGGCAAACCCCCACATCCCAGCTACACCCTGGCAGGTGCTGGCACTGCCCCCCAGCGACCACTGACCACTGCCTGCTGGTCAGACACGCCAAATGAGACCCTCTGGCGGCGGCTGCAGATGTGCTCTGAGTTCTCCTGAACCTTCCCAAGCAGCTGCTGCACCTGCCGGCAGTAGTTGGCCACCTTGCACTCCCGGAGGAAGGACTTCAGCTGTGGAAGAGAGGGGGTCAGCCACAGAAGCCCAGAGCAGCTCCATGCGCACGGCTGGCTCAGGTCCCGTGCAAAGCCACACGTGGTGGCCACAGGGAGGCATCGTACCAGGAAGAGACACGGATTCCATCTCAGAGCCCAAGGGCACGTGTGGCAGCTGGGGTGGCAGAGGCAGAATCAGCCCACCTCTGGGCAAGCCCTGCCTGCTGCTCGTCTCTGGAAATAAAGTTTTATGCCGGGCACGGTGGGTCACGACTGTAATCCCAGCAACTTGGGAGGCTGGGGTGGGCAGATCACCTGAGGTCGGGAGTTCAAGACCAGCCTGCACAACATGGCAAAACCCCATCTCTGCTAAAACACAAAAATTAGCCAGGTGTGGTGGTGGGTGCCTGTAGGCCCAGCTACTTGGAGGCTGACTGAGGCTGGAGAATCACTTGAACCCAGGAGGCAGAAGGTGCAGTAAGCAGAGATCACGCCGTTGCACTCCAGCCTACTGGTGCACAGCCACGCATCTAACTTCATGGCTTTTGTGGCCGCCTGTGCAGCTGAAACCTGTGAGAAGCAGCACACCCCACAAAGCCTGCCGTGTCTACCTTACTGAAAACATCTTCCGACCCCTACTCCAGACCCCAACCCTGGGACCTTCAGCCCAGAAGCAGAGGTGACCCAAATCCCAGGCATCACCATCCCAGAGGACACGGGAGGAACAGAGGCTGCCACCCCTGCTGTGAGTGCCCCCGTCCCGGGAAAGAGGTCCAGCTCTGTGCATGTGAGTGTGTGGGGTCACGTGTGACAGGACACACCTACGCACACACCTGTGTCTGGATGAGCCTCTGACCAGTTGTGGCTCAGGAGAGCAGCTCCCACCCTGCACCCCACAGACCTGTAATTGGCAAATCTGGTTCTAGCCACCAGGGCCACAGAGCAGGGCCCACCACCCCCACCATTAGTCACAGCTGTCCCTGAGGCTGGAAACATCCGGGCTGAGCAGAGAGACCTCCTGTGGGGCCCAGGACCTTCTGAGGACGGGGAGAACCCCCACTCCACCCAACTCCTGCCTAATGCGGGGCTGACTCGGGGTACCTGGCCTGGGTCTTCCTGATACCTGAGAGCCCACTACCCACACCAGGGATGGCCTTGGGGAAGTGTGTGGCCAGGGACCAGCCTGAGCCAGGGTCAGCACACTCAGTCCCAACACTGAAGATGGTCCATGTGGCTCCAGCCTGCAGAGAGGGCGGCTGTGTTCCTGGGGTCCTTGGCCCACTGCCCAGGCCTGCCCCAAACCTCCTGAGTGGCTTAGACCCAGTCAGAGCCCCACGGCCCCCAAGGACACCCTCAGGCTCCCATACCCCATCAGCCCCTAAATGGGGGCCCCAGGGAGGAGCTGCCTGTGGAGCCTCCATACCAGTCAGGCTCGTCCTCGGCCTGGTACCCAGAAGAGTGCCCCTCCTACCAGCCCCGGACAGCTGAGCCCATTGTAATACAATCTGAGTCGGCCACCAAGCAGCCCCTGAGGGGTGTGGGCAGGATACACACCTGCAGGACCACAGGCAGGGCCAGCTCCGGGAAGGCGATGCAGTGTGCCTGGCTGTGCAGGTACTCCAGGGTGAGGTCATAGAGCTGCTCCACCAGGCCATCCTGAGAGCAGGGGAGGGTCGAGTGTGTGAGGCAGAGGCGAGGGGCCAGGCACTCAGGCCCCTAACCGTCAGGCTGTCAGGTCAGCCCCATCTCCAGGGCAGGGACTCAAGGAAGAGGCCCCCGGGTCCCCAGCCCTGGAGACCACGAAGGTCCACGCTTGACCTCAGAGGGTGCCAGCCCCTCCCATCCACCTTGTCACCGCCAACCCCATCCCGGAGCTCTCCGCGCTTCTCCCCAGGAGGCCAGTCTCACCCGGTACGCTTTCTCCTGCAGGTTGACGCTGGACAGCTTCAGGATCACGGAGAAGTTGATGGGCTTGGAGCTCATACGCCCGGGCCTCCTGTTGAAGTCGACCTGCTGGAATATCTGCCCCGAGGGCGTGTCAGGCTCTGCCTCGACCCGGTGCCACGATGCACCCTGGTCCTCAGGCTTGAGCACAAGGAGACCTGACCTGAGACCAGAGATGAGCAGCCAGACATGGTACCAGCCCTGTGGCCCACATAGTGGGCCATGTTCCAGAGTGAGGCTCTGGTCAGCAGAGAAGGACCAGGAACACAGACCCTCTCCCAAAATCCTGGGAAGCACTAAGGATGCGTCTGGAGACCTAGAGTTCCCCACCACACAGTGTACCAGGACAGCCCTGTTCCCGACGACATGGCCCCAAGGCCCGCCCCAGCCCTCAGCACGGCAGTGCCACGTGGGGCTGCGTCCCCGACAGCCAGAGGACAAGGCAGCAACAGCGAGGAGGGCTGAGCACAGGAAGGGACGGATGGAGGTCATGGGAGGCCTGGGCACCCCCTTCAAACTGTATCTCCACAGAAGCCGCAGGCCGTGCGCCTCCACAGGACGTGGCAGGAAAAGCACACAGGGAGTCTAGCCCGGCTTCTCAGCCTTGTGACCCCTCCCCAACCACCAGGAGACCCTCACACAGAGGCCCTCAGGCTGTGAACCATAGAGATCCAGGATATGTGCTGGGGCACCCAGGGGTCAGAAGCAGGTTACGGGGGGGGCACAAGCGGGGAAGCCCCAGCAAGAGACCCTACTCGGCAGGGGTGGCTGCTGGACAGCTGAGTGCAGCTCCAGATGGAAATACGGCCTAGCAGTGATGAAATCCTGGGAAGGCACTGCCTTTTCTCTAGCCTGGGCTGAAGTATGGGTGGGTGAGTGGCTTCCTGCCCAGGCACCAAGGGAAGGGCGGCCACAGCCTACAGCTGAGGGCTTTGCTTTAGCCTTTGGGGTTTGCTTTTTCTAGAAGGAGAAGCCTGCATCCCTGCATGAGAGGAGCATTCAGGGTGCAGCTGCAGTGAACCAGAGCAGTGCAGTGGTGCAGAAACAGAGATGCTGCAAGAGAGCATGCAGCCAGGGGAGCACAGGGGACAGGCATGAAGCATGCGGGGAGCTGGCCAGCAGAGCTGCAGGTCCACAGCAGGGATGCCAAGACTGGCCAGGCCAAGGACTGGGCAGTCAGAGACCACTGCTGGCTGCCGTGGGAGTGAACATGGCTTCCCAACACAGTCACAAACTGCAGCATCCCTGCCTCGGTGGAAGGGCAATCAGAACATGCCTGGGGCTTCCACACCTTCTGGACCTGGCAACCTAGGGACCCAGCCCCAAGGACAGGTGTGACGTAACTCTGAGCCTTCTTGAGGCTCATTAACTGGGGTGGAGATCGTGAATTCCTAAATTTATGGTGGGCTGGTAGCTAGCCCACCCACCGAATGTCAAAGTTTCAGACTCCAGCCTTTCCCTATCTGACTGGCATGTGCACAGACGCATGCAAGCATGCACACACGCACTACACACACACAGATACATGTAAGTATGCACACACACAGATACATACAGACACATGTAAGCACACATGCACAGGAACATATGCACACACACAGGTGTACATATGCACACACACAGCTATATACACATGCATGGAAGTACACACACACAGGTACATGTGCACAGGTGTACACATGCACAGGTATGTATGCAAGCATGCACACGCACAGGTACATACGCATACATGCACACAGGCATACACACACACACACACAGCTACATACACAGATGCATGCAAGTACGCCCACACACAGAGGTACATACACATGCACAGGTACATGTGCACAGATACATGCAAATACACACAGGTACATACACATACACGCACACAGGTGTACACACACACATAGCTACATACACAGATGCAAGTACGCCCACATGCACAGGTACATACACGGATGTATGCAAGTACACACACACGCAAACACAGATGTATACATGCACACACGCACAAGTACATATGCATGTACACAAGCATACACACGTACACACAGATGCATGCACGCACATATACGCAGATACACATGCATGCACAAACATAGGTACATACACAGATGAACGTAAACATGCGCACGCACAGATACATACGCACCCACACAGGTGTACACATACACAGGAACATACATACAGATGCGTGCATGCAGACGTACATTTACGCACGTACACCTGTGTGCAGATACGCAACACAGGCACATATGCACCCACACAGGTGAGCGCACACACACATGCAGACACACAAGCACTCATGGATACACACGTGCATGCACACAGATGCACGCATGGACTGATGTGCATACACATGCACACACCCAGATGTGCACATACATACACAGACGCACACACATGCACACACCCACAGATGCAGCTGTACACACCCTCCACATGCACATGCACACACCCAGATGTGCACATGCACACACAGATGCACCTGTACACACTCTCCACATGCACATACCCAGATGTGCACATGCACACACAGATGCACATGCATGCACACACCTACAGATGCAGCTGTACACACCCCCCACATGCACACACCCAGATGTGCACATGCATAGATGCACACGCATGCACACCCACAGATGCAGCTGTACACACCCCCCACATGCACATGTACACACCTAGATGTGCAAGATGCACACGCATGCACCCAGATGGTGCACACATGCACACACGCACCCAGATGCAGATGCACACCACACATGCACACATGTACACACCCAGATGTGCACACGCATCCAGATGGACACACCAGATGTCCACACACACACAGATGCTCATGCATGCACTCACAGGTGGTGCACACACACATCCACAGATGTACACACAGCCCCACAGATGCACACATGTACACACAAGCAGATGGACACACACATCCACAGATGGACACACCCCCACACACATGCACACGGGGCGGGCCATTTGGAGTGCACGGCTCAGCAGTCAGACTTGGACTTTCACCCAGTGCTTCCTCCTAACGTCAGTCTTCGGGAAGCACCTAAAGGTTCAGGGTCTGGCACCCTCAAGCGCAGCCCTGGCAGCAGCTGTCTTCATCCCCAGTGGCCCCTGGCTCACAGAGTGTTCTCAAGACACCCACGACAAGGAGGCAGCCAGAGCTCTGGGAGGTCGCTGGATGGCTCTGCACAGACTCCCCGAGCGGCAGATGCTCCCCACAGGAGCAGTCAGAGGTGCCGCACGCCCTCTGCAGCCCCACTCACCTCCAGGATGAAAGGCAGCACTGGGATGAAGGCCCCCGAGCTCCCCGAGAGCAGCGTCAGGGCACGGATGCAGTGCATTCGCAGTGGGTAGAAGCGGGCAGTGGGGATGAGCCTGGGCATAGGAAGGCTGTGTGAGCAGAGGCTCTGGCAGTCCCTGCCCCAGCCCCCGCTGTCTTGGACTCCCTCCCCACTCAAAGGCATCAGATCCCTCAAGCAGGACGAGGCGAGTCTCAACCTGAAGGATCTGCCTCCTCGCTCAGCCACGGGGCTTCGGGTACCTTATCCAGATTTCAACTTAATTTCATTTTAACACGGTGCCAGGAATCGTCTGTCCCTGCTTTCCTGCTTCTTCCCTTGAACCTCCCTTCCTAACTTTGGGTTTCTAAGGCTCAGGCAAACACAGATGCCCCCTCCTGGCCAGAGAAGCCACAGACATGTCAGGCCAAAGTGCAGCTTCCACCTTTGCCTCCTGGAGCCCCTTCCCTGCCCCCACCCTCCCGAATGCTCACACCCAAAACACAGAGCACCGTACCAGACGTGCTCCACCCAGGAACCCGCGTCGAGAACCCAGATTAACTGCAGACTGCACGGGGACCCCAGCCCTTCCTCATGGACGGCCAGGACACAGACTGAGGCCCAAGGCCCTGAGCGCCAGAGGCATTGCCCACCATCCCAGCTCAGTTGCTTCTCCTGATCCTCCCGAACAGCCCCGCCCACCACTCACTTGATGCAGCCGATGATGACCTGGGCAAGGGGATAGACCAAGGGCTGCAAGGCTTCACTGGGGATGGTGCTCAGAACCCGGCTCCACAGGTGCAGGCAGTGCACATACTGCCAGTTGTACACAGACTGGTACGTCTCCTGCCCAGGGAGAACCACATCAGCTCCAGGCCGGGCTGGATCACTTCCTCACCTGCGCACCTACCCACCCTTACCCCACCTGCAAGACCGACGGCACCAAGGAGCCGTGCTGCCTCCAACGGACTTTCAGGGAGGCCCCAGGCCCTGCCATGGGTCGGGCACCTGGGCTGCCCTCAACACCCGGCCCGAGCCTGAAGGGCCCCACCACACACCTTCTTGCGGGTGGTCATGGCGTTGCGCAGGTGGATGGCCAGCTGGCGGATGTAGAGGAAGGCGTGCTGGTAGGCCACACCTGGCTCCAGGGCCAGCAGCTCCGTCAGGGTCCGCTGCATGAAGCTGATGAAGGGGAGGGCGCCAGGCGAGGTGAACTTGCAGTTCCTCACGTACGTGATGTACATTTGCTGCAGAAGGACCCCAGTCAGAGCCCCCTGGGTTCAGGGCCATGAAGCTCCACCACCCGCTCTAGGCCCCCCGTGAACACCCGGTTCTCGAGGAAGAGCTGCAGCCCCTTGCATGGCCCCCACCCCCACGTGCCCACCAGCCTCAGGCCTGGGAGGAGCTAGGGCAGAAGCTCTTGCTGCACACTGGGCAGGTGTGGGGGCCACTCACGGCTTGGGGCCGGGCAGTAGAGGCTGCTCTGGCCAAGGCCCCAGGTTCCAACTCCCTCAACACCCAGTGTCCTCCTCCAGCCAGGGAGGCCCTCACTTGGGGGAAGTTGTGTGGAGCAGGGTCCAGGCGAGGCCCCGAGGAGGCCGGGGACTCTATTCCCTGCCTACCACCCCCAACTGCTCTGTGAGAAATTCGTGATCCAAGGGCCCAGGTCTGCCCAGAGCCGCAGTGCAAGGCCCACTGAGGGGCACCAACCGCATAGGCAGCCTGCCCCGCCCATAGGCTGAGACTTCTAACACAGACACTGAGGGACACCGAGGCAGGGCCCACCACTACCTTGAGGACGGGGCTGAGAAAAGCATCCTTCTTGTGCCTGCAGACTCTGCTGAGGACTAGGAAAGCCAGCACCCGCAGGGATTCCTCCCCAGTGCTCCACATGGCCACCATTCTCTGCGTAAGATCACACGTCACTGTCAGCTCCCCCAGCGTCCTCAGCTGGGATGCCCCAGGGCCGGCACGCCATCCCCAGCCAGGCAAAGGCTGCCGTGGCCACCAGCTCTTCCCAAAGCACCTCGGTGGAGCTGTGAGTTAGGAGCTCAGTTACAGAAGTGAAAACGGAACAGGCGCGTTGCTCCTTGCAAGAAAAGGACCACAAAAGCCGACCGTGTCAGACACGCTAACGTAGGTCAGATCACATCGGGAAAGACACCTCAACGTGGCTGTGCTCACAGACTGAGCCACGCTGCCCGTGTGGGTGGGGGCTCCTTGAGACAGGAACCCTGGGTGGGGGTGGTGGCCAGGTGCTTCTGTGACCTCTCTGGCCAAGTGGAGCCAGTGGGGTGTGGGCACCAGCTGACCTGTGCCCCGGCCAGGAGTGGGATGTGGTGGGGGAAGCCACATGGGCCCCAGCCCCAAGACAGACACAGGGAGGGGATGGGGCCACCCACCTTGAGCAGCATGCGGCACTGCTTGGGGAAGGTCAGGAAGCAGGGCACCAGCGCGCTGATATGCCGCAGCACGGCTGCCAACACCGTCGCCTCCGCCAGACAGGACACCAGCTGGGGGCAGGAGGGGACAGTGAGGCCCCACACCAGTGCATTCTGGGAGACAAGCAAGGACTGGACCAATGGATACAGCCAGGCCCCTGTGCCCTCCCCACCAGAACCGCACCTGTACAACTGAGCCCAGGTACGCCTTGATGTCCACACGGAGCTTCCCCCAGAGCAGGCTGCTGGATGGCTGCAACATCCTGCAGAGAGATCACCCATCCCTGTCTGGGAAGCCCCACAGCTTGAACACGAGGCTGCTCAGCGTGCTGGCGCATGTCCTGGCCAGCAGGGCACCCATAACCCTGCAAGGAGACCCCCTTCTCTCCCCTCAAAAAACCTGAGAGGCCCTTACAGCTGAACAGACACAGGGGCTTAGCAGGACCCTCTCAACGGTACCAGCTCCTCCCTCAGCGGCTGTGAACTCCCGTCTGCCCTGGGCCCAGGGTTGGCCACCTCCCTGAGTCCCCGTTAAGTCCCAGCCTCCAGCTCCCTCCCTCAGACATGAATCTCTCCTAGGTCCCCTTGGTCGCACTCCCACGATGGGACCACGAAACCCAAGCCTGGCAGTTGGCACTCAGCACCTCTGGGGTCTGACCCAGACACCACCAACTGCCACATGCTAGTTTTCTTCGGCCCACATTGCTGCACAAAGGGAAAAAACAGAGGCCAGGCGTGGAGGTTCATGTCAGTGGTCACTGCACTTTGGGAGACCGAGGCAGGAAGCTCACTTAAGCCCAGGAGTTTGAAACCAGCCTAGGCTACACAGTGAGACCCTGTCTCTACGAAAACGTACAAAAAAATCGACCGGGCCAGGTGGCCCACGCCTGTAATCCCAGCACTTTGGGAGGCCGAGGCGCACCTCACAAGGTAAGGAGTTCAAGCCCAGACTGGCCAACGTGGCAAAACCCCGTCTCTACTAAAAAATACAAAAACTAGCTGGGCATGGTGGCGCGTGCCTGTAATCCCAGCTACTTGGGAGGCTGAGGTAGAATTGCTTGAACCAGGACCTGGGAGGCAGAGGTTGCAGTGAGCCGAGATCGTGCCACTGCACTCCAGCCTGAGGCTATAGACTTCACCTCAAAAAAAAAAAAAGGAAAAAAATTATCCAGGCCTGGGGGCACAGTCCCCGTTACTCAGGAGGATAAGCTGGGAGAATCACTTGAATCCAGAAGGCCGGTGTTGCAGGGAGCTATGATCACACCACTGCATTCCGCCCTGGGGACAGAGCAAGACCCTGTCTCATTAGGAAAAAAAGCATTTACTCCTCGGCATTCAGAGCCCACGTAGCAGGTGCTCAGTAAAAGCTGCAGAATCGTGGAAAAGGACAAAGGGCAGGCCCCAGAAAGGCCCCCGTCCCCAGCCCTCCTCACGTCTGCACTACACTGGCTGCTGGGCACCTGCAGCTGCTCACCCAGACCCAGGAGGCAGCACTGCTCCCCCCATGGCCTGGCCACCTCTGGCGCGGCCGCTACCTGGACAAGCGTCCCTGACCTGGCGGCTCAGGCTGCAGTGCTTGCTGCCCCCCAATCGCCGCCAGTCCCTCGACCCCGTCTGCCAGTTTCCCCATCCCCTCCAGACAGCATCGCCTCCATGTGGACACAGCTCAGCTCTATCTGTCCAGCCCCAACCACTGCCCACTAACAGTGCCCCCATCTCCTGAGCGGCTGGTCCCTGCCCCAAGATGCTGACAGTGAGGCCTCTCCCTTGGGTCTCCTTTCTTCCTTTGGAAGGTGCACTGGGGCAAGTTCAACTCCAGGCCAGCGCAGCTTCAAAGTCACACGGCTGCATGGCCCCCAGACCGCAGCGTGATCCAGGCTCTACACAGCACTCTTGTTGTGCATCTGTCTTCTCTAAAACCTTCCATGGCCTTCTCTGCCCAATCTTCCTTTAAGAGGGAAGTTGACGCCCTCAGGCTGTCAGCACTGATGAGGCTCCTGTCTACAGACACACCCAGCTCCAGGAGACAGGCCAGCCACAGTGCAGAGGCCAAGGAGCATGAACGGGACCCACACATCCTTATGAAGGGGGAGGGAACAAGAACCCTAACCTGGGAAAATCTGACAGCAAAGGCATTTGCACACTCCACCCTTCTGAGACTGAGCAGAGAACGTGTCTTTTCAAGAAGGAAAGAAGGCGGGGTCGACCCAACTGGTCCCCAGTGCCAGCCTCATCCCAAGGGTGCCTTGTGCCCCCCTGCCTGCTCGGGGTCCCTAAGAAGAGCCTGGCTCTGTCCTGGCCACAAGGCCTCTGGCTTCTCCTGTGTGGTCCTGACCCACCGTCCACCCCAGTCCTCACCCCTTCCCTCTCACCTGCTGCCGTCCTTTGAAACCTTTCCGAACAGAAGCTTCTGGAGACAGCCAATGAGATCTCTGATACAAAAGGTGACCAGAGCGTTGAACACTGCAACGAAAGGGCCTAGCTGCACTCATGGGACAGAGAGGGCAACAGAGAACATGAATGCCAGGTGCCCCCAGCGCTCACCAGCACTGTCTGTGACCTGGAATCTGTTGGCCTCAGCACTTTCCTGGTCTCCCTGGGTGGTGGCCACAGCTGCTCGGAACGCCTGCGCAACTTCATGGAATAGCCTTGGAGTGAGGCGTTGCTGAAGGAGCAAGAGTAAGTACTAGGGGCGTCAGGGGAGCAGACACTGCACTCAGCGGAGTGGAAACCGTGGCTCCGGAGGAAGGCGCCCTCACCCTCACCCTCGGATGCAGGGCGGAGGTGGGGGGAGCCACAGAGCCCCATATCACTAACAAAAATGGAAACAAAGTCTAGAATTCTCTGGGAAGGGGAGGGAGTCTGGCTCAGGTGCCCCTGGGAAAGGGATGGGGGTTCTAGATCCCAGACTATGGCCAGCTCCAGGTGGTATCTGGAGCGAGCTCTATCCTAGTCCCTGCAAAAACCACTGTGAAAGGCTCAGAAGGACCCCAGGTCCACCCACCAACAAAGGTACAGACAGTCTATCCCACCTGCAGTGGGGCCACCCTGGGGGAGCGGAGCCAGCAGAGCCCCTGGAATCAACCCAAAGCTGAGCACACAGTGCTGGGGCAACCAAGCAGGAGATCAGTGCGTCGTCACTTGTGCTGAATGGGGCTCCAGTGTCCCCTGCTGGACAAGGGCTCCTCCCACCAGCACAGCCTCAGGCCCCTCCAGTGGGGCGAGGACAGATTCCTGCCTGGGGGACCCAGCTGCACCTCTTGCCGCTGCTCACCTTTGCTGCCTGTTTCCATCTCTCAACCATGGCGAGACTCACAGGAACAGAATTCTTCTTCCCTTTCAGCCCTCTGGGGACTGTGTCTCCATCATCCCCCTCCTCTGCTCCATCCTCCTCCTCACTGGCTTCCTGCACAGAAGGCTGAGCTGAAGGGCAGCACAGAGGCTACAACTGCCCCCTCGCAGTTCGGCCCAGGCCCTCACCTCCAGCACATCTGGCAGGGAGTGGAACGGCTCTTCTTCTTCCTCAGAGCTATCCGAGTCACTGAAATTTAGCAGGCTCTGGTCGTTCTCCTGCAGGAACTTGTAGAACTCGGGGTCTTTGTCCTTCAACCGAGAGAGCTGGTCCTTGTGCTCAGAGGCACGGCCTTTATGCTGCCTGAGAAGGCAGAAGTCAGCGACCCCAGTGCAAAGTGGAAGTGGAGGGGGCGGGGAGAGGCGGGGAGGGGGCGGGGAGAGGCCGAGAGGGTTCGTCTGCTTCCTTCACAAGAGTTACCAACAAGCAAGACAGGAGGATCGCCAGGAGGTACTCATCTCTCCTACTCAACAGCCTCTCTACACCATACCCTCAGACCCAACACACAGGACTCCCAGCCCTGGTCTCCCTGGACTGGCTGTGCATGTACCATGTTCCACCTTGGTTGTTAGTAACTTCACCCTTCAGGGGCTCAGACGAAAGGCAAATCTCTGTCTCTAATACCCAGCATGCAACCTGTCATCACATGTTATCAGCAACATTCTCAAAACTGTTCTTGCCTCTTCTCAAAATACCATGTAGCTCAACTCTCAGTTAACATAAAGATTCCTCCTGCTGGGCGCAGTGGCTCAGTACTTTGAAAGGCTGAAGCGGGCAGACCACCCTAGGTCAGGAGTTTGAGACTAACCAACATGGAAAATCCACATCTCTATTAAAAACACAGTTAGATGGCTGTAGTGGTGTATGCCTGTAATCCCAGCTACTTGGGAGGCTGAGACAGGAGCATCACCTGAACCCAGGAGGTGGAGGGTGCAGTGAGTTGAGATCGCGCCACTGCACTCCAGCCTGGGTGACAGACTGAAACCCCATCTCAAAAAAAAAAAGTCTCTCCGTTTCCACCCTTGCCACCTATAACGCACTCCACTGCTCAAACCTGGAAATAACTTCCTGTTTTACACGGTAATCTTATGACACTCTAGGCCACCTGGCTCTTCACTGTCCTGGGCTCACTCGGCCCCAGTCACATTCACCTCTGCACTGTCCTGAAATGCTCTCATCACAAGGCCTTCGCTGTTCCTGCTACCTGAAATCCCCGGACACGCTTCCCCTACTGTCTGCGTGGCTTCCTCACTCCCGGTCTTTATTAAAACATCATCTTCTCAAACAGCCACATCTGCCTCACCAGTTTTTTTTTTTTTTGTTTTGTTTTTGTTTTTTCCCTGAGACAGAGTCTCTCTCTCTCTCACCCAGGATAGAATGCAGTGGTGCGATCTCTTGCTCTCTGCTCAACGCAACCACCGCCTCACAGATTTAAATGATTTTCCTGCCTCAGCCTCCGGAATAGTTGGGACTACAGGCGTGTGCCACCATACCTGGCTACTTTTTTTTCTTTTTCGAGACAAAGTTTCGCTGTCCCCCAGGCTGGAGTGCAATGGCACGATCTCGGCTCCCTGCAACCTCCACCTCCCGGGTTCAAGCGATGCTCCTGCCTCAGCCTCCCGAGTGGCTGGGATTACAGGCGCCCGACACAACGCCCGGCTAATTTCCGTACCTTTAGTAGACACGGTGTTTCACAGTGTTGGTCAGGCTGGTCTTGGAACTCCTAAGGTGATCCGCCGGCCTTGCTGGGATTACAGGGGTGAGCGACCGCGCCCAGCCGCCGCTCCTTCTAATAATAGAGCAACTCGGTTCCCCTGCAACTGTCTCACCAGCCCCTCTCTCTTTCCTTTGCCTAGCCAGCACTTCTGTCTCATCTAATACATTGCACGCACTGATTTACCCAAGACTCCGAGAGCTCTCCTAGATCGGGAAGAGACTTTTGCAGAACTCACCAACACACGCCCACACTCCCTAGGACAGGGTTTGGCGCCGAGCAGGAGCTCGGTAAACATCGGATCAAAGAATAGGCCGAAGGGACTGGAGAGTAGTGGTTGGAGGTCCTTAGTCCTCGGCCCTGAGACCTCGTGGCGGGGTGGGCCAGGGCTAGCAAGGGGGCTCTGCTCACGCACGTCCCCGCTCACCTTGCCGACGGGCTCCCGCCCGGCTCATCCGGACCCCGCGCAGCTTCGCGCGCCTCCCGCGTCTCCGCTTCTGGGGTGTCTTCGGACTCGGACTCGGACTCTGTGTCAAAGCCCGAGGCTAGGAACTCGTCCACCGTCAGCTCCGCCAGGCGCCTGCGGGACACGCAGGAGTCACAGCTGCCCGCAGGCCCAGCTGGCCCCAACCCCGCTAAGAGGAGCAAGAAGACCTCTTTTGGATGCAGACACCCACTGGGAGGCCGAACCGGTATTCGGACCCACGGCTTACCTCTTGCGGCGCTTCGCAGACGCCATGACACCGGCCCGCGGCGTGCGCCCCACTTCCGGTCCCAGAATGCCGCGCGTGTTACGCACTTCCGCCGCGCATGCCCCGCCCCGCCCCCGCCCCGCCCAGCCGAGTGGCTCTACGATTCTCCGAGGGCGGCGCAGCCAACCTCGGGGCGGGCGGGCGCGTTCGCATGCTAGGTGCGGACTCAGCGCCCGGCTCCGTAGGACGGGGCGACACCGGTGCTCCCCTCCACCCCCGGGAAGAGAGGCCGGGACCCCCGCCGCGCCCGCAGCCCAGCCGGGGTTCCGAGGGCGCGCGCCTGCAAGGACGCCAGGCTGCGACGGCGGGGTCCCAATGTGAAGAGCTACCACAAATCAACAATAAGTCCAGTAGGAAACACGAGGGGCGGTGGAGACTGCACTGATGCCGACGGCCCGACACGAGGCAGAGGCCCAGGCTGGCCTCGCCGGACCCGCGGAGCCCCGGCCGGCGCTGTGTCCACCACGTAGGGCGCTCTCGTCCAGGGCCCGTTGGGCGCCGACGGCCACTCTTCCGCGGTCCTGCCTGGGGACGCCGCACGGGACGAAGGCGGTGGCGAGGCCGCTGCTTCCTTCCCCGCTGCCAGCCTGAAACCCGCGGGCCCAGATAGCCAGACCCCGCGACAGGGGCGCACGGGCGCAGGCGCCGCTCCCCCAGCCGTAGCGCTGCAGGGGCGCGCGAGGCGGACGCGGGCGGAGTGGCCTGGACTCCTGGGACTCCAGCCTGGGCCCAGGCTCTGCACGCGGGACCCCGGGGCTCCCGGGAGGAGGGCAAGTTAGGGGGTTGGGGGAGGGGGCTTCCCGGAAGAGGAGGAAGGAGAGCGAGACCTGGGGGT
>PVKV010029655.1:0-23243 GCA_004027835.1 Alouatta palliata | reverse complement strand
GTTCACTGCAGCCTCAACCTCCTGGGCTCAAATGATCCCCCTGCCTTAGCCTCCCAAGTAGCTGGGACTACAGGCATCTGCCACTACACCCAGCTAATTATTTTATTTTTTAATAGAGACGAGGTCTCCCTATGTTGCCCAGGCTGGTCTTGAACTCCTGGGCTCAAGTGATCGGCCTGCCTCAGCCTCCCAAAGTGCTGGGATTACAGGTGTGACCACCATGCCTGGCCTCCTGCTTTTAATTTTGATCCACTGGTGGCCTGATTTCTTTCCAGCTGCCCAATTTCAGGGGGCTAGGCTGGCATATCAGACCAAAAGGGCTGAGAGGGTCTCTCTGTGACTGCAGTGACCTGGAGAAATCGGTGGAGAAGATCCAGAGGGATGTGTCCCACAACCATCGGCTGGTGCCCGGCCCCGAGCTGGAGGAGAAGGCACTGGTGCTGAAGCAGCTCGGGGAGACGCTGACAGAGCTCAAGGGTGGGTCTGGGGCCTGCGAGCGCTGTGCGAGGTCAAGGGCAGGGGAGTCTGCCGTACTCCCACCACCATCCTCTCCTCCTAGTCGGCAGTGCTCCTTCTGGCCCCGGCTCACGCCTTCCTGTCTCCTTAGCTCACTTCCCAGGCCTGCAGAGCAAGATGCGGGTGGTGCTGCGCGTGGAGGTGGAGGCGGTGAAGTTCCTGAAGGAAGAGCCTCAGCGCCTGGATGGGCTCCTCAAGCGCTGCCGTGGGGTCACAGACACGCTGGCCCAGATCCGAAGGTCATTCTGTCCCTGACCTCTAATTTCCCATGGGATCACACACCCGGCCCAGACCCATAGGTCAGACTGAACCCTTACCCCAACTCCCCCGAAGGTCACTGGCATGCTGATGGACCGGCACCTCAGCTCCACCCGGTGACCCCTGCATGCTGTGGAGTCGGCTTCCTCTTATTCGGGAGCCATCACTCCTGCCCTGGCCCTCCACCTCTCCTGCAGTATCCCAGAGCCTGCTTCCCACCCCATCTCCCTCAGGACAGCCTTCCCGCAGAAGGGCCGCCACCTGCTGGGCTCACAGCTGCTCCCAACTCTCCCAACCTCAGGCAAGTGGATGAGGGTGTGTGGCCACCCCAAAACAGCCTCCTGAGTCAGTCCCCCAAGAAGGTGAAGGCAGAGAAGGACTTCAACAAGAGCGTGGACTTCAAAATGCCACCCCCCAGCCCCCCACTGAACCTGCACGAGCTGAGTGGGCCAGCTGAAGGAGCCTCTCTTACCCCCAAGGGGGGCAACCCCACCAAAGGCCTGGACACTCCTGGCAAGAGAAGTGTGGACAAGGCTGTGTCTGTTGAGGTGCTAGGGCCAGGGATTGTGGGCCTTGAGCCAGGTTCACACATTCTTACCACCATCCTTCCTAGGGTGGGGAGTGCCAATCATGTGGGTCTTTTTCCTTGGGGGAGGCCGGCCAGTGCCCTCATGGAAGTCTAAGGAGTATAATGAGGGTAACATTAGTTCTGCTAGACAGAAAGCATATTATAAAGCTATAATAATTAAAGCAGTATGATGTTTGCCTAAGAATAGACTTTGTAGTCAAAGAAACAATAGAATTCCCAGAAATAGGTAAGTTTATCACGAATGTAGTATATAATGAAGGTGGCATTCCTAACCCATGGGGATGGCATGTGATACCCACGAGAAGTCAAAGGGTCCTCCTGGAGGTGGGATCAAATAGGAGGCTTCCTTTTCTATTCCCTGCCTGTATGGCTGTGAGGAGGAGGCTGAGGCCCCAGAGGTCCTGGAGCAGGAGAGCTACCTCAGTGCTGACTCCTGGCCCCCTCTCAAGGCTGCAGAGTGAGACTGGGAGGAGAAGCGGGCAGCTCTGACCCAGTACAGTGCCAAGGACATCAACCGGCTGCTGGAAGAGACACAGGCAGAGCTGCTCAAGGCCATCCCTGACCTGGACCATCCAGGCCCAGCCCCCACTCCAGACCACAAGCCCCCTAAGGCCCCCCACGGCCAGAAGGCAGCCCCCCGAACAGAGCCCAGCTGGAGGAGAGGCTCAGGTATGGGGAGCAGTAGGGCTGGTGGGGAGCCCACCGTGGGGGAGTGCCTTCCTTGGGAGCTCAGGATCATGGAGCAGCACTGGGGCATCAAGATCATTGTGGTTGGGCTGCCAGACAAGGGAGTCCCTGTCTCACCACTAAAGGGAGACCAAGACCCAGAAGGACAGGGCAAGCTGACTTCAGCCCGGGCTTTTCCTACTGTCCTGGGAAGGGAGCCACTCAGAGGACCAGGCAGGGAGGATGAGCAAGTCCAGGCAGAGTTACCCACCTCCACGACGTGGCTGGGCGAATGCCACAAACCAGGCTGTGCTGGGCAGGCTCCAGTGCTGATAGTGACACAGTTCGATGCTCCACTCCCCAGCTTAAGTCACGGTCGCAGGGGAGGCAGAAGTCCAGACCAGAAGTGGCAGTCATCATTTCTTCATTTTATTCATTCCTTCAATTCATATTTGTTAAGCACCTACTGTGTGCTAGGTGCTAGAGATATGGAAATAAGACAGGGCTTGTTTTCAAGGAGCTCAGAATTTAGTGAGGGAAATAATACTGACATTTGTGTCTATCAGGCACTTACTCTGTGGTAAGAACTGTTCCAATGCTTTCAATGTATTCGTCCTTATAATTTTATAGCAAGCCCAGGAGGCAGATACAGTAGCTAGTCCCATTTTACAGATGAGGAGACAGGCTCAAAATGATTAAGTAATCTGTGCCGGGCCATGCCTAGTGTGTAAACAGAACCAGCCTGCACATGCTAAAGGGAGTAGCAGAGGGAATGCCGGTGCTGTGCAGTCCTGGCAGAGGCCCTGCGAGGGCAGAAAGCCTTCCCAAAAGAGGTGACTTTTGAAACCCCCCACCCCACTCCAACCCCACCTTTCCCCCTCTTTAAAAAAAAAGAGGTGACTTTTCACTGAAGTCTTGCAAATGAGTGGGGCACTTCCCTAGCCAGTGAGAGAGGGCACTCCAGGGTGAGGGAACAGCATGTGCAAACGCCTGCAGGTGCGTGTGTGGCGTGGCCTGAACAGGGTCTAAGACGGGGTGCAGCAGGCAGAGCTGAGGCTGAAAGCTTGGCAGGTGCAGAGGTGCTGGCCTAAGGAGCTTGGACATGGTTTGGGGTGATGGGGAGCCACTGTAGGATCAAAGGCAGGGGAATGGCACGGTGAGAGTGACCTCTCCGCAGGTTACGCTGGGAACAGGGCTGGAGGACAAATTCAGGGAAAGGAGAGCCTGGTGGGAGGGGCCGGGATCCTTGGAGGAGCGAGCTGAGCAAGGGTGAGGGGCAGGGGGAAGGAGAGGATTAGAACAGCGCCTCTCCAGCTTGAATGTGTGTCCATCACCCTGGGATCTGTTCAGCCGGATTCTGGTTTAGCAGCCCCGGGCTGGGACCCGAGCAGCAGTTCTCACAAGCGTCCAGGTGCTGCCGGTGCTGCTGGTCCACACATCACCCTTGGAGTCGGGAGAGTGAGTGCTGTCAGGAGAGGGCAAGGGCTGGGGCTGGAGTGCAGGAGGAAGAGGAGGAGGGCTCTGTGTTCTTGCCCCCAGGCTTTCTCCTCACCTCCTCCTGGTCCTCCCTGGAGGAAGAGGCAAGGTTTATCCCCTTCGAGTTAGATGTAGTGCACTGACTCCAGGATTGCAGGCCCTCTGACCCCCAGCCCCTTGGTGCCTGCAGATGAGTTGACAGTGCCCTGATATCGCACAGAGAAGCCCTCCAAGTCACCGCCGCCGCCCCCTCCCCGCCGGAGCTTCCCCTCCTCTCACGGCCTGACCACCACACGTACTGGAGAGGTGGTGGTCACCAGCAAGGACTCGGCTTTCATCAAGGTACCACGCCCGCCTTGGACAGAAGGCCGTGGGACTGAGTTAGGATGAAGCCTCAGATGACTTCCGCAGACCTTTGGGGTGGGAAAGAGACCCCTTTCTCAGAGGACGTGGAAGGAAAAGGGGGTGGCCAGTGGTGACTTTGTTGTGCTAGTTTGGGACCCTGGGTATGTGCATTTGCCTTAATTTCATGCCAGGCCCCTGCCTGTTGGAGGACACCCTGGCAGGGGACAGCAGAAGTAGCAGACGAGAAGCTGGGTGGATGGGAGATGGGTGAGGTGAGCTGGTGCTGAAGGGAGGCAGAGCCTGGCCCTGACAGGGGTCCCGGGCCTTGCAGAAGGCCGAGTCCGAGGAGCTGGAGGTGCAGAAGCCCCAAGTGAAGCTGCGCCGGGCCGTGTCCGAGGTGGCCCACCCAGCCTCCACACCACCCATCATGGCCTCGGCCATCAAGGACGAGGATGATGAGGATCGCATCACTGCAGAGCTGGAGGTGGGTCAGGGCCCGCCTGGCCCACGAGGCCTCAGCCAGGCCCCCTTCCCTGCCAGGCTGCCCCCAGGCCAGGTGACATGAGGTGGAGGATGGGCTCTGGGGCTCCCCGTGGAGCACTGGCTGTTCAGACCCCAGCCTTCTTGGCTCCATTACTTCACTGTGAAATGAGGGATGGGGGTCTAAAGTCTTCTCTCCTTGCAGGTTTGAGTTTTAAATGGTAGTCCTTGAGTCCCCCAAGTATCTGCAAACCTCCTGCACTCTGAAAGCCCCACACCCGAAGAATCTGAGATCACTGAGTTTGGAGACTCCCAGCCCTGAGTGTTCCAAGATCAGCTCATGCTTGAGCCCCCCATGCTTGAGTATTCTGAGGGCAGAGCTCTGAGACTCGCGCCTCATGCCTTCACTCTCCCCATGGTGTCAGCCACCATACTCAAGCGTTCTCAGCCACCCCCAGCCCCGGTACCGGAGACCTGGACTACCAGGGCCTCTGGAGGAGGTGACCAAATGAGGCCAGAGAGGGCTGGTGGCCATGGCAAGGGACCAAGGGGTGAGGCTGGGGGCCCAATGCCATCCCAGGCCATCCTCCCCAAGGGTGCCGGGGCCACAGGCCAGCACCCCCATCCTCCCTGGTACCCCCTCCTCCAAACCTGTCCCCACCTTCTGCTCCCCAGGTGTTTGAGAGAAGCTCAGTGTCTTCCCTCCCCCCGACGCCCCGCCGCCAGCTGATCCCCACCTTGCTGTCCCCCCAGGACTTGGAGCCCCCCAGGGGCTCAGCCCTGGGCCCTACACGGAAGGTAACGGGGCTTCCCCCCACTTCTCACAGCTCTCTCTCTGCCTGTGCCTCCACAGCTTCCTCTCACCTCTCACGCTAACCTGCTAAAACGCCAGTCACCGTCCTGAGTCCCGCCACGGCCACAGCCACTGCCACAGCGTCACATGTGGACTCACCCCTCCCCCACTCCAAGGACAGGCGCATAACCCTTCCTCCCTGCTGCCTGCTAGGGGGGATCCCCGAGACTCCAGCAGCCTGGGTGTCTGGTGGCCCCTCGTGTCTCCATTTTCTCATGGGCTTGCTGATGGGGGCCGGAGTATTTTGTTCTGGTTCACAGTCTGAGCTTAGGTCTGGCCTGAAAGCTGAGTATGGTCTTGGGCCAAGACTGGAGTTTGGATCTTGCTGACAGGATGACTTTGGGTCCAACTCAAAATCTGACCTTGTCCTGAGCCCTTGCCTAGCCCCCACCTCCATCCCCACCGCTCTGCTGCCTGTGCCGGGAGGGGCTCTGTTTCCCCACTAGAATCTATGCCTTGTGCTGGGGGCCAGGACACCGCAGGGGCAGGCGCATCTGCAGCCTCACCATGCCCACGGCCCACGTTGCTTTCTTTGACAGAGAGCTTGGAATGGAAGAAACCCATGCCGGTCCTTGGCTGCCGGTTCTTTCTGCATTGGGAAGTTCTTCCTTCTCTCTAACCTCAGTTCTTGCTGCTGTCCTGCTGAACTTATTTCCTCTTTATTCTTTCCTGGGAATTTGGGGGTGAACCTGCTGTCTGCACCCCACCCCTGGGGACTGTGCTTGGGGAGGAGGGAAGGGGGAGGATCTGGGAATCTGGCTGAGGCAGGGGGACCTTTGCTCTGGGGAGGGACAGCCTCCCATGTGCACACGCTCCCTTTCTGGGTCTCCCTGGCTCACTGTGGACCCTGGGCTGGCGGCCACCTGATTTCTAGCCTGGCTGGAGGCCTGGTGGCGCTCTGGGTTCCTGGCGGGGGAGGAGCAGAGGGATATCAGACAGTGGACAGTGCCTCCTGCTGGGCAGGGGATGGGCACAGGGCAGTGCGAAGAACCTCTAGGATGAGCTGTGTAGAAGGGGCGCCTCCTGGGCTGGCTGTGCCCTCAGCACTTTGGCCCCTCCCATCCAAGCCCTGCCCCTTTCCGGCTCTGGAGGCCAATCCTGAGGGGCCCCGTGGACAAGGCGTTTTGCCCCTGGCCAACCCTCTGCATCCTGGAGCTGCCTCGGGCAGTGGAGCTGGGCGAGCGTGAGGTCGCCCTCTCTGCCTTCCCAGTCAGCACCCCCCACTTCCAGGTAAGTAGGTGGTAAGGCTGTGTGGGTTCCTTTGTTGGGGGGTGGTTGGGAGTCCCTGCTACCAGCTCCCATCTCCCCATGGCTCCCTTTAGTGGAAGGAGCACTGGCCTTGGAGTCAGACTATCTGGGTTCAAATCCAGGCTCTGCCACTAACTAGCTGTGGGTGAGTGACCTTGGGTGAAGCGTGTAACCTCTCGCCCTGGGAGAGCAGCAGTCACTTCACGGGTTAAGGGAGACACTGAAGGTGAGGATAAAGCCTGGTGCTCAGAGTTAGACCAGGATTTCACTCACGTCGGGAAGTGGTATTTGGGGCCTCCCTCTGTGTCCTCACTGAGGCCATGGCCAGGGATGCTGGCACTGGAGCAGGTGCCCAAAGAAGCTTTGCCCGTGTGTGCAGCAGAGGCTTTGGCAGGAGGCGAGCCCCACCTATCTGGCTGGAAGCTCTTGGGGAGAGCACACAAAGTTCGGGGGGACCAGAAGTCTCTGGTTTGAGATGGGACATGTCCCCACCCTCCAAGGCCAGAGGATGACATGTGGTCTCGGCCCACACAGGGCCGAAGGTCTTGGTCATTCCATTCATTTCAACAAATAGCTAGTATTTCTGAAGCACTCACACCATGCCCGGCGAGCTCACTTAACCCTCCACTAGCCCCACCTTGGTGCTGAGTCACAGATGGGCACACTCCCAGGGGCGACACTGAGACCGGCCCCCGGAGGTCACATGGGTGGTGTGAACTAAACGTTGCCTGCCCCTGGGCAAACCAGCACCTTTCCCAGAAAGCAGGGGGCCATGCGGTATGGAGGGAAGAGACCTGAATTCTGGTCCCAATTCTGTCTCCAACTTACTGGGTAGCCTCTGTCAGGACCCTCCCTGCCTCAGTGTCCCCATCTGTGAAAGAAGGGGGCTAGGCTCACCTAACTGTAACCTCCCTTTTAGCTTGGGGTTTGATTGTAGGAATCACATGCTTCCTCATCTTCCTTCTGCCCCCAGGCTGTCCCAGGTCCCAGGGCCTTCTGCGTCCCGAGGATCATCTTGACAGAGTGTGCCCCCAACCCTCCCTCCACGCCAGTGGCCAGAGTTGAGGAACCAGGACCCAGGACAGCTCCTACCCCAAGACCTCGGACCCTGGCTGACAGCAGGAGGGGCTGGGATGGCCCACAGGCCCTGCCAGGGGCAGTCGGGGAGACTCCCAGGCCAAGGAGCAGCTTCATGTCCCAGAAGGAGAGGGCAGTTCTGAAGACACTGGGCAGAGGAGGCTGCAGCCCAGAGGATAAAGGAGCCAGGGTCCCCGGGCCTCAGGGACCAGCCCAGGATGGGACTCCGGAGACCTCTACTGCTGACACCTACCCAGAAGAGACCCTCAAGGACTCTGGACACGATGCCCAAATGTGCAGTAGGGAGTGCCAGGGCCAGGCTGCCGCCAGCTCAGGCTGCACTGCATGGGGCGCCACCGCCTGGCGGATGGACAGCCTGGAGGAGACGCTCCAGGAGCTGGAAGCCACCCTGAGCAACATGGGCACAGGCCCTGCTGTGGGGCCCCCTGACAGCCCTCCATCCCTACCCCTCGGCCCCCAGGTGGCTGCCCCCTCTTCATCCTTCCCTGCTGCCTTCCTGCTCCATTTCCAGAGTCGGACGGAGTAGGGAGCAGCAGGAGTGCCAGGCCAGCCCGCTCCTCCTACCGGCCTTCTCTAAGCTCTTACTGTTCTGCTGGAAGCCTGGTGCCAGAGCAGGGTTTGCAGGCAGAGTCCGGGGGAGGCTGGGAAGCCAGTCTACCCAGGGGTCGGCCAGCCACCAGCTTTGGCAAGAACCAGGGCCTCCCCCCTTCCGCCCTGTATCTGTAAACCAGCTAATAAAGTTTTCTACCCACCTTCCATCCCCACACTCCCCTCCCCCTCCTGTCTGACTTTCTGTCTCTGTCATCTCGCTGCTCGCGCCTCTGGATCACCAGTGTCCCCTGGGCAGGCCTGGTACTTGGGGAGGTTCATGGGGGCCAAGCTTGCCCCCATGGGAGACCTCACCTCCATCCCCCCATTAGGAGGAGAATGTGGCCTGGGGCCTCCCATCTGCTCTGTGTGCCGTTATAGACAGCCCCTTGCTGGCATGTGCACCCAGGTCCAGACGGTGCCCCTTTCCGGGAGCGGGGTCGCTGCTGGGGACCCTCACTTTAGCAGAGGCTCCCCAAGGAGGGTATCAGCTGCCCCTGGGCTACTCAAGGAAGCCACCGAAGAGTCTCCCTCAGGAGCCGCTGGGAAGCTGGCTGGGCAGCACTACCCACTCTCCTGCAGGGAGGCCATAAATGGAGGCTCAGAGGGTGGGCCTGGGTCCTGGACTAGGATATGGAGCCAGAGAGAGGTCTCCAGGTCTCAAAGGGCCCCACTGAGGAGGTCCCAGCCCCAGAGACCCCACCCAGTGCTAGGGTTCCTGTGTGATTCACCTCACACCCTGCAACCCTGTTCCTCTTCTTGCAGAGTGGCGGAGGCAGTGTACCGCCCATGAAGGTGGTGACTCCAGGGGCCTCTCGGCTGAAGGCAGCCCAGGGCCAGGCAGGCAGCCCCGACAAAAGCAAGCATGGCAAGCAGAGGGCCGAGTACATGCGGATCCAGGCCCAGCAGCAGGTGAGGGCGGGGACTGTGGGGCCACCTGGGCCCGCTCCGTGCATGCCGGGCCCCTGCCCTGCTCTGGGCACCTCCTGCCCCTGCTCCCGTGACCAGCTTCCCCCACCTCTGCCCAGACACACCCTCCCTGCCAGGACCGCCCCACCCACCCTCTGAACCATCTTCTCCCTCCTCCTCCCGATCCCGGAACTTTGGATCTGGATTAGAACATGAGTTCCCAACCTGGCACCTCCCCTCTCAGGAGTCCCCTCACTCAGAGACAGAAGACTCATCTCCAGCTACCACTGCTGCTCCTGGAGGAGGGGTGAGCTGGTCGTTTTGAGACTCCAGAAGCCCCAGTGTCTGGGTCCCTTCTCAGGCCCAGCCTACCCTGGGATGCATAAGGGGGATTTGGGGCCCTCTCCTTCCTGCGACTCCAATTCTCTCTTCTGCTTCCCCTCCCTCTTCCCAGCCTGCTCTTCCGGGCCCCACTCTCATCTTAGGTTCCCTCTTAGCTCTTAGGCCACCCCTAGCCAAGGGAGAAGCCAGCTTTGCATCTGCTTTTCAGCCTTGTGTTTGGGTTTCAATGGGGTCATCTCCCATCTTTGCAAGGTGAGGTGGGGACAAGGAAGAGGCACTTTGGCCCTCAGGAAGGGCAGGGATGCCAAAGGAGTTGCAGGTGTGGGGGCTGCGTAGAGTGGACAAACCTCACCCGTGGGTGTTTACTGCCCGTGGCCTGCCTGTGTGGCCTGGTCAGGGCCTGCAGGGTGGCCCCTGGACCTAGTTGTGAGAGACAGTGCGCTCATTTGGGTCAGTGAATATTTCTGAGCCAGGCCCATCCTGGGTGTAAGGGTGGGGGCTGTGATATGTCCAGATGCTCTCACTTGAAGAAGGTTCTAGACTCAGAGGCAAGAGGTTAGAAATGGGTGAGTCCATCTCCTTTTCAGATGAGAGGACAGCTCAGAGAAGGGACAGGCTTCCCAAAGGTACAGAGCAAGGGGGCGTCACAGCCAAGATCAGGACCCAGGAACCCTGGAACCTTTCCCTGCACTGGCCCTGGGACAGCCCTGGGCACCCAAGGCCCTGCCTCCCTGCTGGCTCCCAGGAGAACCTCTCAAAGACCAGCTCTCCAGCCCCCCCACAGCCTCTCTACAGCTCCCCAGCTGCCTCCTCATGGTCCCCAGACACCCTGTGAGTCTCACCCGCAGCTCTTTTCCTGCCACTGCCAGGGATGAGTTCCCCTAGTCCTGTGCAGGTGCCCAGCATAGCAGCTGACATTGACAGAGCTTTCTCGGGGCCAGGCACCTGTGTTACCTCATCTCACATTCACCACAGGAAGGTCTATTACCCCCATGTGACAGGTGAGGAAACAGGCTTAACCCAAGGCCACACAGCTGGCAAATAGGGGGCAGTACACAAGTCCAGACTGCCTCCCTCCCCACGCAAAAAGCTTCATCCTCTCCAGCAGGCCCTTCCCTCAGCTCTAATCATGCTCCCGTTTCCCACCCTAGCCCTCGCTCCCCAGAGCCCAGCTCCTCGGCTGTGGTGTCAGCTTCATGCCTTTATGGCCCAGCCTCCACCCTTCCCGGGCTTGCCTGGGTCCCCAGCGGCATCCAGGTGTGCTCTTTCCACCCCCTCCCACACTGCTCTGTAGTGTATGGCCGTGTAGACCCCCCACACCTGCATAGGACTGTGCCACCCTCTGTTCCTCAGCATCCTCTCCCCAGCCTCCACCCCCAGCCTCTGGGCTCCTTTCTGGTCGACTCTTTTTTTTTTTTTTTTTTGAGATGGAGTCTCACTCTGTCATGCAGGCTGGAGTGCAGTGGTACAATCTTAGCTTACTGCAGCCTCCGCCTCCGGGCTCAAGTGATTCTCATGCCTCAGCCTCCTGAGCAGCTGGGACTACAGGCTTATGCCACCAAGCTGGCTAATTTTTGTATTTTTAGTAGAGACGGAGTTTCACCATGTTGGCAGGCTGTTCTCGAACTCCTGAGCTCAGGTGATCCACCCGACTCAGCCTCCCAAAGTGCTGCGATTACAGGTGTGAGCCACCACACCCAGCCTGGGCGACTCTCCTCTTCCCGCCTCTTTCCTTCCCTGTGCCCCGCTCCTCAGCCTCTTCTCACACCATTCCTTCCTCTCCTCAGTCACCAGGCACCGCTTAGTCCCTGCCCCCACCCATGTGTCCACTCCAGTCACCCACACACACCTCCCCTGGCGCCCCCAGGCTCCTCGAACAGACACAATACCCCCCTCCTGCCCCAGCCTGTACTAGGCTTACTAGGCTGCCCCAGCTGCTGTGCCCCTCAGGAAGGGTCGCCCACCCCAGACTTGCCGAGCCCCTCCCTGCCCCGTCTCACTTCAATGCTTCAGTAGGCTTTCTTACAAACGACTTCTTTTTTGTCACCCAGGCTGGAGTGCAATGGCGCCATCTCGGCTCACTGCAACCTCCACCTCCTGGGTTCAAGTGATTCTCCTGCCTCAGCCTCCTGAGTAGCTGGGATTACAGCCGAGCACCACCACACCTGGCTAATTTTTTTTTGTATTATATACTTATTTATTTATTATTTATTTTTTTTTATTTATTTTTTTAAGACGGGGTTTCACCATGTTGGTCAAGCTGGTCTTGAACTCCTGACCTCAGGTGATCCGCCCGCCTTGTCCTCCAAAGTGCTTGGATTACAGGTGTGAGCCACCGCGCCCGGCCTTTCTTTTGTATTTTTAGTAGAGATGGGGTTTCACCATGTTGGTCAGGCTGGTCTCGAATTCCTGACCTCATGATCCGCCCACTTCAGCCTCCCAAAGTGCTGGGATTATAGGTGTGAGCCACCACACCCAGCCACTGCTTCTTTCTGGTAAAGTAATACACATTTCCTGTGGAAATTTTAGTAAAGTATAGAGAAGCAGGGAAAAAATCATCTATGTCTTACTACCCACATGCATGGTCTTCTAAGAAGACCTGTGACTTCTGTCACCTCTAACTGATTTCCCGAGGCCTGCAAGTGGGAAGGGAACTTTGTAAAATACAGATTTGATTGTCTCTGTGTGTGTCAGACACACACACGCACACACCTGCCAGCTTAAAATCCCTGCCCCAGCCCCCGGCGGATGATAAGCCCAAATCCTTTGTGTGCAGCCCAGGCCCTTCACAGCAGCCTCAGCTTACCCTGCCCCTCCACCCCATGCCCTCTGCGTGCTCCAGCCACAGCAGCCACTGGTGGGACACGCTCCACACCAGCTCAGCCCGTGGCCTTGGTCAGAGTCCTCTCTCTTCTCAGGCCTTTTCTCATCTGTACAATGGGGACACAGTACCCAGCCGGGTCCTGAGCTCACGTAGTGCCAGGTGCAGGAGAGAGCTGGGAAAACCACAGTGAGCTGTACGGGGAGTCAGCACCCAAGGCCTCTCCTTCACCCAGTGAGCCTAAGCTGTCAACATCGTTGAGGTGGAGGGGACTAGAAGTGCCGAGATCAGGGACACGGAAATTGGGAGTGAGGAAGTTCTAAGGTGCAGGTGCCTTGCCACAGTGCCTGACCCCACAGGGCAGTCAGAGGAAGAGCAGCCCGTGAATGTTGTGCTTTAAGAGCCCAGGGAGGGATGGGGGCCAGGTTCCCAGGCGTGCAAGGATCAAGGGCTTGGTGGCGACCTGAAGCTATGGACACCCCTCTTCTATTAGGACTAAGAAATCTGCCGTGACTCAGTGTCCTTGTCTGTAAACGGAGCTAATAGTATGAGCTAGGGCTCATAAGCCTATTACTGAGGATTAAATATGATCTAAGCAGAGAGTGTGCCCAGTGCCCGGCACTTGGAGCTGCGTTCTTCTGCTGACTGCTATTTGTTTTCTTTTTTTGAGACTGAGTTTTGCTCTGTCACCCAGGCTGGAGTGCAGTGGCACGATCTCGGCTCACTGCAACCTCCACCTCCCGGGTTCAAGCAATTCTCCTGCCTCAGCCTCCCAAGTAGCTGGGATTACAGGCACCCCCCACCACACCAGGCTAATTTTTGTATTTTTAGTAGAGATGGGGTTTCGGCTGGGTGTGGTGGCTCACACCTGTAATCCAAGCACTTTGGAGGCCAAGGCGGGCAGATCACCTGAGGTCGGGAGTTCAAGACCAGCTTGACCAACATGGTGAAACCCCGTCTTTTTTAAAAAAAAGAAAAAAGAAAAGAAACGGGGTTTCACCATGTTGGCCAGGCTGGTCTCAAACTCCTGACCTTGTGATCCACCCACCCTGGCCTCCCAAAGGCTGGGATTACAGGTGTGAGCCACCTCGCCCAGCCTTTATTTATTTATTTATTTTTGTATTTTTTTTTAGTAAACACAAGGTTTCACCATGTTGACCAGACTGGTCTGAAAGGCCTGCCTCGGCCTCCCAAAGTGCTGGGATTATAGGCGTGAGCCATCACATCTGGCCTCATATGAAGAAACTTTAATCAAAGGACCACACCGGAGGATTTCGGAAGCAAACAAGGGATGTCGAGGCACCCGTGGACATCCCAGTGCAGGAGGCTGTGACTCCCTGGGGGAAGGGCAGTGGGGCAGGTGTTTAGTGAGTCCCAGAGGGCGGGAGCAGCAGAGCTGTGCTGTGGATGGCACAGCTGCGGCCTGTGACACTGCTCCAAGGAGGAGAGAGCAGGGAAGGAACTTCACCCCCTCCCTCTCTCACCCTGCCGTAGACCCCACTGCCCAAAACCCAGCCAGAGGCCAGTCAGCAAAGGAATGACCGGAGTCAGCCTCTCAGGGTACAGAGCAGGGCAGAAATTAGTTCTGAGAGGGCGGGGGCAGTGGCTCACGCCTGTAATCCCAACACTTTGGGAGGCTAAGACAGGAGGATCACTTGAGGCCAGGAATTCAAGACCAGCCTGGGCAACACAGTGAGCCCCCATCTCTTAAAAAAAAAAAAAAATGAAATACAGAAATTGGTTCTCGGGCATGGATAGGCAAGTGAAAGACAGATAGCATACCTGTTAGGTACCAAGTTTATGTACCTTATTTATTTCTCGTAACAACTTTATACCTTAAAGGAAACCATGTTGTCACAGCTGCATCCCCACAGCACCTCGAATAGCGCTTGGCATATGTAGGCACTCAGTAAATAATTGTTGGGTAAATCAGCGAATGAGTTTGCCACTGATCAGGCCTAATCCAGATGGAAACAGATGAAGCGAATCTGACAGGTGAAAATAACAATCACTATAATGGCTACCATTTGCTGCACGTGTACTGAGGGTGTTGGGCCCGGGCCTCATGCCCTGCTGGCTTCATCTCATCTTGCGCATCAGGTGCTGTGGGGCCTGTTATCCTTGTTTGCAGGTGAGACACGAAGGCCCAGAGAGATACACGATTAGGGTCATATGGTTAAAAAGTGACAGAGCGGGCACTTGAACCCAAGTCCACCTGCTACAAATTCTGCTGTCTTAGTGCTGGATTCTGCTGGCCTGCCAGGGAGCATAACCTTGTGGGTATGAGCAAGCCTCTGTAAGATCATGAGAATTCTAGAAGGTGACACCTTAAAAAAAAAAACAAAGGTTGAATGGAGTGGTAAAGCAATGCTGGGCCTCACGTGTATCCGTGAGAATGCTTTCAGCTGCAAGGAACAGGCCCTCTGATTCAAAATGGCTTAAACAATAAGGAAAGGTATTCTGTAACCAGGAAGCCTGGAAGCAGGGAGATTCCAGGGTTGGCGAATTCAGCAGCTTGAGGATATCAGGACCCAAGTTTCTTTGCATTTGGTCCTGTTGTCATTTTTATTATTATTATTTTTGAGAAAGGGTCTTACTCTGTCACCCAGGCTGGAGTGCAGTGGTGCGAACACAGCTCACTGCCACTTCCACCTCCTGGGCTCAGGCAATCCTTCCATCTCAGCCTCCAGAGAAGCTGGAACCACAGGCACACACCATCACACTCAGCTATATAAAATTTTTTTTTTTCTTTTAGTAGAGACAAGGTCTCGCCATGTTGTCCAGGCTGGTCTTGACTTCCTGGGCTCAAGCAATCCTCCTGCCTCGGCCTCCTAAAGTGCAGGGATTACAGGTGTGAGCCATCATACCCGGCCCTTGTTTTGATTTGCATAAAAGGGAATTGTAGACGGCAAACTACACTGTGGTGAGCAAAACCCAGGTGAATCGCGGAACCAGCAATTTGCGCACCTGTGGAAGAAGAAATGGTGATTGCAGCCAGGGCGGGTTCTTCACCGTGAGCCGGGCAGGCTGCTGGATGCAGGGCTTGCTTTAGCTGCTGTCTTTTCCGCTGCGAGGCCTCTGAGAGAACCCCCTGGCATCAGGGTGATAATACAGAAGTGAACAACCCTGCCCAGACCTAACCTCAGGGTGGTCTCTGGTGACTCGCCACAGCACCCTGTCTCATCTTTTGGATCTTTTTTTAAATCAGGGTGGTTCAGTTCTCACACTAGTAGCTAAGCAAGGCCAGGAGGGACAGTGAACACAACTACCGGAGAGACCAGGGTCCCTGTAGCCCTAACCCAGTGGATCTCAAAGGTAAGTGCGCAGCAGAATCACGTGGGTGCCTGCTGAAAATGCACATTCAGGAGCCCACACGAGACGATTCTGGCAGGGAGCCCAGGAATCTGCATTCATGATGCATGCCACAGGGGGTCTGTCCCCTGGAGGTGATGAGGTGATATGCGTGGCTCTCAAACCACACTTTGGAGACCGAAGCTCCAGAGGCCGAGCCTCCGGGACTGGTGGAGACACGGCCTGATGTAGGGGTCCACCGAAGGTGGCAGGAGGCTGAGGGGCCAGTTGCGAACACCAGAGCTGACCAGTGAGGGCAGGCGAGTCATGAGGGAGTAGCCTCCGTGACCAACTGGGGCGACCGGGAGCGCTTGCGGGGTTGCAGCGGGGCTTCCTGCACTGGGCAGGAGGCTATGCGGTAGCCTTCCCAGATTTCCAGATGGTTCGGGGGGTCTTTGAAGTGTTTATTCCCGACTGGGAGGATAAGACCCCTCCTCTGTTGCCACCAGGATGAGGTTGGAAGTGGCCCTGGCCATGCGGCAGACCAGTTGGGACTAGGAGCCTTTCCCCACCCTGCACCCCTCCCCCAAAGGCCAGGTGTCCCTGTGGCAGCTAACATTTCACTTCTTCTTCCTCCCCTCCCCTGCCCTCCCCCACCCCTGTCTCCCGTCTGCCCGGCCTGGGCGCGGCCTCTCCTGCGCTCCTCTGGTCACTCTGCTTCTCTCTCTGCTCTCAGTAACTGTGGACCTGCCCTCCAGCTCTGACCGCCCAGGCCCTTTGTCCCACCTCGTGCTCCCTCCCCACACCCCGTTTCTGTCCCCACCCCTCCTCATTCAGGGGACCCCTCTCTCCAGATGTCCCTCTGGCTTCTTCCTTTTGCAGTTAATTTCCTTGGATTTGTGGAGGTTTTCCACTTTTAAAACTTCAGCTGGGGGCCAGCATGGAGGCGCTCCCTTCCGCTCTCTGACCCCTGACCCCTGTTTTTGTTCCAGGCCACTAAACCATCTAAAGAGATGAGCGGGTCGAATGAGACCTCGAGCCCAGTTTCAGAAAAGCCCTCGGCTTCCAGAACCTCTATCCCCGTATTGACTTCCTTTGGGGCAAGGAATTCTTCCATCTCCTTCTAGAAGCCCCTCACCCGCCACCTCGTCTGTCCCCCTTCCTCACTCCTGCCATTTCTCCCCTCTCTTCCCTTCATCTCAGCACCACCCCACTCTCCAGACCCCCAGGGGTGTACCCTGCAGAGGAGGGGCAGCCCTCCCCAGCTCCCTCTACCATCCTCTGTTGGTGTTTTTGGTTTGTTTTTTTTTAACGGTTCACTTTTAATTATCTTTTTTTAAACAGTAAAACTAAAAACCAAATACACCACCTTCCTTGAGGGTTCCCAGCTGGCCTCTCATTGGCTGCACCTGTCACGTCTCTCCCTGTTCTCTTTCACCACTCTCCCCGCTCCGCTCCGAGTCCATCCTGAAGCTCCTGCACCCCCTTCCTGCCTTCCCCTCACTTCCCAAGAATACTCCAAACAAACTCTGAGCCACGGAGACTGGGAGCAGTGGGAGACCCTCTCCCCTTTCTTGGTACCTACCTGGAGGAATGCGGGGACATCGGACCAACCCCTACATCAGGCCGGAGAGTGGGCGCGGGGAGACTGGCCTTGGAGACGCCCCACTCCCTGTCCCAGCTCGGACAAGACTGTGACCTCTGTGGCTGCTCTGTGCCCTCCTGCTCACACCCTGGTGGGCCTGAAGTCGACGGGCTGGAGGAGGGGCTGGAGCTTGAGAGGCCTCAGGGTGGGTGTGAGGTCGGTCATGGAGTCTGTGTCCCTGGGGAGGTGCTGGCTTCCTGGGTCTCGCTGTCCTGTGGGGAGTGGAGGACAGTGGCCGTTTGGACCGCTGGCTGTGAAGGGTGGGTCACAAGGACAGCTGGACATCAGGGACACTGCCTTGGGAGAGGGCGCCCCAGACGGGTATTTGGTAATTTTAGTTTCCTGATTTAGCACTTTAAATGGCATTAACTTATTTAAGGGGGGTGGGGTGGGCAAGAACGAGGGACCTAGAAAACTAGGTTTTGTGGCCCGCAGGTTGGGGAAGGGTCTGGTTTGGGGGGAATGGGAGAGTCAGAGGGACTTGACAGGGAGCAGTGAAGAGAACTGGGACCTGAAGGTGGGGTGACTTGACCTTCAGGCGTCCTCTTTGTGATTTGAGGGTTTTCTGGGAAACAGTGAGATATAGTTTTTCAGTGGGGCTCTGGTGACCCTGGTGAGATGTCTGAAGGTCCCTGAGGCCTGACCGTCCAGCCAGCCCTCCGGCCTGTGGATACCAGCCTGCCCTTCGGAGGCGGTTAGCAGTGCCGCCTGGCTTTTGGCCGGGTCTTGGGGAGCCAGAGAGAGGCCAATTCTGGTTCTCACTCCTGGCCCCCCAGAGGGCACAGTGAGGAGCCAGTAGGGAGATGATGGGAGAGGAGGAGCGGGGTCCCTGGCAGCGGGATTCCCACTTGGAGCACAAAGCGAAGCAAGCACAGGGGACAGGCTGGAGCCGGTCCCCCCAGCAAGCACAGAAAGCGGGAGCCAGGGAGGCAGAGCCCCAGCCCCCGGGGCCTGGCTGGGGAAGGTCCCAGCATGGGGAGCTGGGAGCTGCTGAAGGTCTGGGGAGGGGCGACGGGTTGTGTTTCTTCATTTTGTTTGTTTTTGCGTTTGTTGGTTCACCCTTGTTTCCTCGCTTTGGATCATTTTTGTACCAAGGCGAGCAAGCCTTTCTGAAAAATAACAAAAGTGGAAAAAAAAAAAAACCCTCCTGAAAAAAAAAATCCCTGGAAAATAGGAAAAAAAGGACCTCATAAATGATGCAATTACTTTTAATTGCAGGCAACTCTTTACATTTAAGTGAAGTGTCTTAACATTTTATATTGTTTTAAAAATATATTTACATATTATATATATAATATACGTAATATAAATATATATAAATATTTAAAAAAGAAAAAAAAAACCACAGCACTCTCTCCCTGGCCGCTGTTTTGGCGGGGGAGGGGGGCTGGGGGGCGGGCACGTTGGCCTGGCTTCTGTGGTCCTCGTGAAACGGTCTGGTTTGATTTGGCTGTACAGAGACCCCCTGGCTTGGGAGGGGAGGGGGAGTGGTGCCCCTCCTCCCTCCGCTCATTACTCTGCTTGCTACTTCGCTTGCCCGCAGCTCCCACCCTCAGCCCTGTGACTGGAATGTGTGCCCCACCGTCATTGTCCTGAGTTGAATGTCCCTTTGTGGGGTAGGTGGGGGGGCAGTGTCCATCCATGAAGGGGCAGAAGGAGGGAGCCACACGCCCCGCCCCACCCACTCGGGGGGAAGCCCAGTGGGTTTGCATCTTTCTTTCCCTTTGGTTTCGGCACATTTATGGGCTGGGAGGCACCCACGTGGAATCACGTGCAGCCTGCGTGTGTGCAGACGCATGGGGCCTGCATCAGCAGGCGTGGCCAAGCACTCGTGTGGGGGAGGCGTGTGCACATCGGTGCATGTAACCTGTTTGGGCATTGGCACGTGCCTACCTGCATGTTAGCGTGAGGGGAGCTTCGTGTGTGAGAACACGTGTGATGTGTGTGAGAACACGTGTGATGTGTGCGCAGACACTCCTAGCGCTGGAGACGTGTGCATGGGCCACATACATGTAGACAGGCGCGTACATAGAGGTGCATGTGATCTGTCTGCCAGTGTGTGTGTGTGCACGTATGTGTGCTGGTGCAGACCCAGGCGTGTGGGTGTGCCTCTGTGCGTGTGTTCACGTGTGTTCCATCATCCCTGCACTGCTGCCTCCGGCTCCGTTCCTAATCCCCATCCCTGCTGGCCCTCTCACAGCCCGCAGCACGTCAGTGCCCCCAGCTGCATGCGCCTCGGTGCTCTGTCCATCAGTGTGTGCTTGACCAAGAGA
The DNA here is from genome assembly GCA_004027835.1 of Alouatta palliata. Taxonomy (NCBI): domain Eukaryota; kingdom Metazoa; phylum Chordata; class Mammalia; order Primates; family Atelidae; genus Alouatta; species Alouatta palliata. Next base: position 3,845 of record PVKV010029655.1, on the reverse strand, counting down.
AAACGAAGACGTCTGGGGGGACCCCTGTCCCTGATCCTCTCAGCCCCCGCCCACTGTGCTGTGTTACTCGCATGGGGGGTTTCTCTCCCGCCCCTTCCACAATATGCTGTTTCCCCTGGAGCCTCAGGCCCGAGGCTCTGAGTGGGGTCCCCAGGGGTGAGTCCCGGCTCCACACCCTGCCCCGTCCACCCTGTAGGGCCCGTGTTGGTGTAGCAGTGATGGCTTCTGTGGATATTCTGTGACCTCTGTCAGTGTAACTTGACAATTTCTAAATGGAAAAGGGTTGCTGTGTTTTCTCTGTCTCTCTTTTTTAATGTCCTTTTTTCTTCTCCTCACCTCCCTGCTCTCTTTCCTTTTCAGTTTTTCTAGCCAAGTGTTTGGGGCTTTAATAAAACTTGTTTCTTTTTCCTCTCCTGGATCTCCTTCCTACAGGCTGATGTCTCATTATTTGTCAGCTTCACCCTGGAGGGTCTGGAAGGTGCCGGAATGGGCCAGGTGGCAGGTGGGGAATCCCTGGCAGCCATTGGCCCTGACCCTTCAGCCGGCAGGGCATGAAGGGGAGGACAGAACAGGGCCCCTGGGACTATCTGGGCATGGTGGCAGGCACCTGTAGTCCCAGCTACTCGGGTGGCTGAGGCATGAGAATCGCTTGAACCCAGGAGGTGGAGGTTGCAGTGAGCTGAGATGGTGCCACTGTACTCCAACCTGGGCGACAGAGCGAGACCCTATCTCAAAAAACAACGAAAAACCAGCTCTCAGCTTGGCACTCAGGAGATGCCCTGCCTAACCCTCACGACCATTGGTGAGGTAGCTGTGGGCACCACCTACTCGGGCAAATGACAAAGCTCAGAGATCTGGGCATCTGACCCAGGGTCATCCAACCGGTGGCGACAGACAAACCAGTAAGTTTGAATCCGGCTGTGCCTGACACCAAAGCCAGTGGTTACCCCCAAAACCAAGGAGGTGATGACCTCCAGCAGTCCCCTGAATTGGGTCTTGGCCTCCTGTCCTTGGTGGAGTCCACCCATCTTTTCTTTCTTTTCTGGGGGGACGGGGTCTCTGTCACCCAGGCTGGAGTGTGTGATCACAGCTCACTATGGTCTCAACTTCCCTGGGCTCCAGTAATCCTCCCACCTCAGCCTCTCAAGTAGCTGAAACTACAGGTGCCCGCCACCACACCTGGCTACACTTTTTTGTATTTTTTGTAGAGACGAGGTTTTGCCATGTTGCCCAGGCCGGTCTCGAACTCCTGAGCTCAAGTGATGCACCAGCCTCGGCCTCTCAAAGTGCTGGGATTACAGGTGTGAGCCACCGCACCCACCATGACCATCTTTTCTAGAGCAGCAGCTTTCAAACCTGTAAAGCGGTAACAAGACAAAATGCATTTGACACCTCTGTGCTTTAGTATGTACACACACGTGCAAACAGCCACAGCAGAGCAGGACCTGCTGTGCACACAGCACCATGGAGTGGGTTTTACAGGCTTTCCTGAAATTCTGAAGGCCACGCCACTGTTCCAGCATGTTCTAAGCATCCCCGAGGCTGCCCTTCCAGCTAGCTGTTCTGCGTGGTTGAGGGATGCCATGTTACTGAATCTCTTCCCCTCTCAGCATCACTTCACTTCCATCCCTGAAGGTAATATCTGTGTCTGGAGCCACAATCTTCCAGTCATCACAGGGGCCCCAGCTGCCCTTTCTTCTCCCAAAGGCCCCTTTGGAGATAGAGGGCAGCAGCCTGCTACTGTCTGCAGGGGCTGCCCCTCCATGAGTCACCCGCCCACCAAAGCCCACCAATCCTTGAGACTCACAGAAAGCCAGTCCTCGCCCTGCCCGTAGCCCATCCCTACGTCCTTTTTAGAATCAGCAGATCTTGCCTTCTCTCTACCATCCTATTCCCAAAAAACAGAGAGAGGAGCCAAAAACCCCTGCTCAGAATCGCCGCACTCACAGAGTTCAAGATCAAGTAACAAATGGAAACATCTGCCGCCCACCTGGAAGGAGACTGGCGCTCGTTCACCCGCCAGATGCCTCTTCAGGGTCTACTCCTTGGGGCTGGGGCTGTGTCTGGCAGGGGAGCTGCCTGGACAGCCAGCAGACAGAACACAGACACCCGAGCTCAACCAAGGCAGGTGCCAGGAGGGCACGGGAAAGAGACCTGTGGCAGGTGTGGCGGGGAGTAGCAGGTCGGTCACATCTGAGGGGAGATTTGTGGGTGAGGAGTGGGCTTTGGGGGTGCTGGTGGCTGAGGGTCCCAGGCACAAGGCCCTGGGTGGGACGTAATCTGTGGGTTCTGGAAAATGTTGGAAACCCAAAAAGGGTGAGGCGGGGAAAGTGCACTGTAGTGGGCAGAAGGCCCCTCATGTGAGGCCTTATCGGCTGCGGTAAGGAAGGTGCCATGGGAAACAACGTGAGGGTTTTAAGAAAGTGTTGTGAACTGACATGTTTCAGAAGTTGTCTCAGAGTGGGCTGGGCGCGGTGGCTCACGCCGGTAATCCCAGCACTTTGGGAGACCGAGGGGAGTGGATCACCTGAGGCCAGAAGTTCAGGACGAGCCTGGCCAACATGGTGAAACCCCGTCTCTACTAAAAATACAAAAATTGGCTGGGCATGGTGATGGGTGCCTATAATCCCAGCTATTCAAGAGGCTGAGGCAGGAGAATCGCTTGAACCCGTGAAGCGGAGGTTACAGTGAGCCAAGATCGTACCACTGCGCTCCAGCCTGGGAGAGAAAGCAAGACTCTGTCTCTTAAAAAAGTTATCTCTGGCTGCCTTGTTTGTACAAGGAGCCAGGGTTGAAAGCAGAGTGATTATTTAGGATGTGCCACGTGCAGATGACAGCTGCCTGGACTCACTCAAGCCTAACAACCCAATGGCTGAGGGAAGGGGAAAATGTGCATCAGAGACTCTGTAGCTTCAGAGTGATGGAGCCAGAATTGAAACCCAGGACTTGGTTGAGCAAGGTGGCTCACGCCTGTCATCCTGGCACTTTGGGAGGCCGAAGCGGGCAGGTCGCTTGAGCTCAGGGGTTGGAGATCAACGTGGCGAAACCCCGTCTCTACAAAAAATACAAGAATTAGCCAGACGTGGTGGTGGGTGCCTGTAGTCCCAGCTACTTGGGAGGCTGAGGTGGGAGGATTGGTTGAGCTGGGGAGGCTGATGCTGCAGTGATCCGTGATTGTGCCACTGCACTCCAGGCTGGGTGACAGAGCAAAACCCTGTATAAAAAATGAAAAATAAATCCGGGACTTACCCTTCCCAATCGCCATGTCTTATGTTTTACAATACTAATTGCTAACATTTATGGAATGTCATTTAATCTTCTAACAACCCAGACAATAGGTATTATTACCTCCGTGCTACCCGTGGAGAAGCCAGCCTCTGGCTGGCTTCAGAGCTCAGGTTCCTGATGGAGAGGAGGCAGGGGCTACTTGACACGTAGTGGTCTGGGGAAGCCCTTGGCTTTTCTCCCTCACTGTCTGCACATCCTCTCTGGGCCCCCTGGGCATTTTCTGACTGATCACTGAGTGGCTTAAGTGGTCCCTGAGCTCACAGGGTGACAGAGCACAACCTACAGGATGGGGGCCTGGGGCTGGTGGCATCTGTGCCCCTTAACTGGGAACAGGCTCCCTTGAAGCTCACTGGTGCTGACTGATGCCACTTGTAATGGCACACCTGGCAGGGGCCTCCCTCCCTCCCTCCCCTTTGTCTTCCAGAAATCTTCACTCAAAACCCTAGTCTCTGCTTTAGTTCAGGGTGACAATCATGCTACCTCTCCATGCCCATACTAGAAGTGCAGGGAAGAATCTCTACTGCTTTCACTTAAACCCTGATAGATTTGAAGTTTTC
>PVKV010029654.1:0-23282 GCA_004027835.1 Alouatta palliata | reverse complement strand
CCTCCACCGCCCGGGTTCAAGCAATTCTCCTGCCTCAGCCCCCCAAGTAGCTGGGACTACAGGCGCGCGCCACTACGCCCAGCTAATTTTTTTGTATTTTTAGTAGAGACGGGGTTTCACCATGTTGACCAGGATGGTCTCGATCTCTTGACCTCGTGATCCGCCCGCCTCGGCCTCCCAAAGTGCTGGGATTACAGGCATGAGCCACCGCGCCCGGCCATTTTTCTCTGTTTTCTTTATGTTGGATAAATCCTATTGCTCGGTTCTTAAATGAATTGATACTGTCCCAGCTTAATTGGGACAGCTTTATTCTTTCATTACCAACATACTGCTTAACCCATTCAATAGTTTCTATTTTTCAGTTCTAAAATTTCGATTTTATATTTTCTTGTAGTTCCATTTCATAGTTAGACTTCTCATCAATTTAGCCATTATGACCCTCTTTTAAGTCATTGAGTGTATTTATAATAGCTGCTTTATAATCTGTCTACTAATTCTAACACCTGAGTCATATTGGGATCTGTTCCTATTGATTGCTTTTTTCTTAACTATACACCACATTTTCTCATCCTTCAAATGTCTGGTGACTTTTTATTTACAGTGGACATTATAGATAACACATTCTAGAGCACTTGGTTCTGTTATATTTCCGAAGGAAGCTTGATTATTGTCCTGGCAAGCATGTAAATTACTAAGTGACCACCAGGAACGTATAGACGTTTGATTTTAACATTGGGTAACGCAGATCTGTGGTGCCTGAGGTATTTATCAAGTCCATCTGACTTGATAGACGTCAAACAGCAAAATTTGTTTCTACTGCAATAAGCATAGGTGAAGTATTTTTCTAGTTCTCTTGCCTTTCTAGCTATCACTTAGAAGTACTATGGACTGAATGTTTGTGTCCTCCAAAAATTCATATGATGACAATAAGAAATTGCCCATCTGCAAGCCAGAAAGAGGGCCCTCAGCAGACCCAATAACACTGGCACTCCAAGCTCTGATTTTGCAACCACCAAAACTAGGAGAAATGAATTTCTATTGTTTAAGTCACCCCGTCTATGGTGTTGTCGTAGCAGCCCACACTGACAGACAAAGGCAAGAATTCCAGACACATAAAGTTCACAGTCAAGAAAAATTTGAAGAAAGTTGCTCTACACATTTTAGGGCTCCCTTCTTTCCTGAATTCTCCCTTCAATTGTCAGCCACTCCAACATGCCTGAACTCTCTCTTCTGACATCTCAAGTCAATAAATCTGGGACAGTCTACCTCTTAGTTTCAGCTACCAAATGCCACAGTGACTAAGAAGTGACTTTGAGGAAATGTCAGTAATTTTGTGTCTATGGTTTTCTTCTTTCGAGAGTTGATTCTCTTTCATGTTTGATTGCTTTGGCCATCTCTCAATACATTTGAAGAGTTCGTTTATATTTTGTACAGTGTTTGCAATTGCTCTCTGCAGCAGTATTCATCCAATACTAACTACTTTGTTATTTCTAGAATGTCTTTGCTTATGTTTTTAAATACATTACCACTCCCTAGTTCATTTACAAGAGAATTAGGTTAACTCTTTTAGGGGAGTTAGCAGAAATCATAGAATTGTGAAGATAGATGTTTGTTTTAATAGTTTCTTTATTTGTAGCTATTTACCTATACAGTAACCAATTCCTATATTAAGGCATAGACCTACAATGAATCAGAAATGATTTTACTTATTTATCAATTGCCTTATTAGTTACTGAGCATTCACTCTATGTCAGATGCTGTGCCTTGCTAGGGATATACTGGTATTCAAAACAGTAATGGGACAAAACATATTTCATCATCTTTTATCTCTGCATTTATGATGGTTCATTTATCTAATCATTGATTAAATTATGACTTTTATTTTGAATCTAAATGAGTTAATAAGCTACATGCACACTATTTTACACTATTAATATTTACTCAGATATTAGCCTTAGGCCAGGCATAGTGACTTATGCCTGTAATCCCAGCACTTTGGGAGGCTGTGACAGGAGAACCACATGAGGTCAGGAGTTTGAGACCAGCCTGGCCAACATGATGAAACCCTGTCTCTACTAAAAATGCAAAATATTAACAAGGTATGGTAGTGCACACATGCAATCCCAGCTACTCAGAAGGCTGAGTCATGAGAATCCCTTGAATCTGGGAGGCATAGGTTGCAGTTAGCCGAGATCACGCCACTACTCCCTAAACTGGGTGACAAAGTGAGACCCTGTCTCTAAAAAAAAAAGAAAAGATATTAGCCTTTTGTTGTATATTTCTTATCACAGTATACAGACATGATCTGCTATTTGAGAAGCACAATGATATCAGACATGCCAAAATATATAAATTATATTAGAGTCAACTGAAGCTTTTAATATAGGTAAGAGATTTGTATATAGATGTTATAATGCAGTAATAGTCCAGAAAGAATAATCAATGTGCTAAAAAGTTATTTTTCTAGTCATTATGACAATAATTTTTCATGTAGCTTTTATTCAGTGGAGGTGAGTCATCAAATTCAGAATTTCATTGGAAAATATCTATAATCTAAAACTCAGAGGAGCAGATGGATTTTCACTTTAATAACATGCAGCTATAAATGGCGTCTGGATATTATTACTGAAAATATACACATATACAAATATACACGTATAAAATATGCATTCTTTTTAATGATTTAAAATGTTTAAAAGACTAATATGCACAATCCCAAAGCCAGTCTATGTACTATGAATTTAGAAAATTCTTGTTATAAGAACCCTGTTTCTCTAAAGCATGCTTCACTGAAACAATTTCCTTTCAGTGTTTTACAAATACCAAATTCTTTCTACAAACAAACGAAGACAGGACTCACCACTATAATGACCAAAAGCTCCATTTAAAACAACAACAACAACAAAATAGAACATGAGAGTGTTTATTCATTCCCTCATTAAATTACTAAACTGTGTACTACTCTCTTCAGTTCATTGTAAGACGAAAGTTTTGCAATGGGGTTTCCTGAATGGCCTATTTTACCAGCCAAAAGAAGTAAAAATGGGAGGTGTATTTGTCTCCTTGAAAAGGTTATAAAACTATTTTGTAAAAACTTTCCCTTGGGGGCTTCCCGAAAACAACTGGGTCAATTCCCTGTCAAAACACAATGAACGAAACATATAGAAGACCAGACTTTTTGAACCGGCAGCTGGACTACCTGCGGCTTTCCTTAACAAGTGGGCCAATTCCATCTGGAAACAGAATGAACACAAGATATAAAAAGATCAAAATTGTTTGAACCAGCAGCTGTTCTACCCGCAGCAGTTAATCTTTCCTGGCAATCTGTTAGAGACATACATTCCTCAGGCTAACAGGACTAAGAACCTTTTTGCTGACTGCTGTGCCTCTGGGACATGATCAGTAACAGTACTTTCCACAAGTGTGTGGAATGTGTCAGCTCAACACTTAATAGGGAGAAATAGCAACTTTCATTTCAATTTGCATGGAAGAAAGTGAACATTGATGATCAGTCTCACTAAAGAAATACAAACCCATTTATTACTTAAGTTCTAATTTCACCAACAGTATACCTGAGATGTTTCAAAGCGTGCTAACAATAATCCTAATATAAAGCCTGTATTTAGAATAGTACAATGTCACAGTATAATCTATCGGTTTATTTAAAAATCAAACACTATATATCAAATAACATGTAATTAAGCTCATTATATCAGCCACAGATATAACTGACTTGCTGATATTAACCCACTTAACCTCTTGAAGGAGAGCAGGAACCATAAAACAAGCAATCCAAGACACTGACGTGTTAAAAAACTTATTGATGGCTACACATTTCACAAGTGGCCAGACTGGGATTCCAACACATGCTGTCTGGGTGCAGAGGCTATGTTCCTGATTTTAAAAATAAAATAAAATAAAATAACATTAGATAAATGAAAAACCACTGGAAATATTTTCTTCAAATAATTATAAACTGAAATATGTATAAATGCTTTAAATTTTTAATTGTTTAAAAAGTACAATTCAAATCTTTACATATTATCTATGGTTATTATATTTACTTTTTATTATTTTGTGCCAAATATAAAGTATATCTATAGTATATTTAAAATATTAATGATATGCAATATTTCTCTAACCATATTTAAGCACTTAAGACATTTTCTGATAATTAAGGTATAATATGAAATGTAACAATCTTATTGTTTTCTACTTTTCAGTTTCAAGCTATTATGTGTACATAATATGTACAGCCCATATAGCGATAGTCTAAACTGTTCTATTTGTGAACATATAACTTTTAATCAACCCATTTTATTACAGTCTGGCTCTAAACAGTATTTTGGATAGAAATACATGAGAATATATACTTTTTAAGCTTAAGAGACCAAGGAACTTACACAATGAAATCCAGATATGAATTTCTTGTTTGATTATACTTAAGCATTTTAATACAAATTTTAACATGATTGCAGCAGTTTAAAAAGATACATGCAGGTTTCAGAGAAAGGTAGACCCATTCTGACAAAAGTACTTTAATTTTAGACAGGTTTCATAAAATTTTATATTATATATTTCTCATTTTTGTATAAATGAGATATCATATATAAATAATTAATAATATCTGCACAAATCATAAGAATACTTAAAGAACAGGAAAACCTGTTATCTGTGGGGAATTTTTCATTAAGTCACTTTTCATAAGTCATCATTTTAGCTAGTTTGAGTTCCTCTATTCTTGTACAATTTGGAGATCTCAGACTCTGAAAGTAAATGAAGCTAGGCTCAAATTCAAGCTTTAGCAGACATTAATTGTATAGAGTAGGACACATAGCAAATGCTCTTTCCTATTTGGATTATAAAGATAATAAAATTCATCTTCTATAATCACTATGAGTGCATTTTAAAAGTGTTAATACATAAAATATATTTATATCAGAGACAAATACAATATACTCATACCACTAAATACAATATACTCAACTCACTGGGATGACCAGCCAACTCACTTTTCCCAAGGCTATCCTGGTTTTACTGGTAAAAGTCCTGAGTACAAGATAATCAGGACAGCTGGTTACCTTACATCACTCACACAGCATGTATATACATACATATTTTTTTCATTTTCTTGGGAAAATGGTTTAAATGTAAAAAAAATGAAGAGAAAAACTTTGGATAAATGAATACATAAAAAGATGGACCAATTACAATATCTAATGACTTACTTATCAAAAATGTAACTTTCTAAAAATTTCAACAGAAAATAGTATTAAAAGCCAGGGAGAAATAATGTTCCTTGAAAAAAAAGGAACAGATGATTCAAATTTCATGAATACATGACATGGAATTTACTCATATAAGAAGCAACCTGCCTCAAAATCTGCTATTATTCCCCAAACAATTCTATCAAGTCTTGCTATTGGTTTTTCACACTCATAGAAGAATAGAAGTAAGAGTATGGCATAAAGAAGTGAAGATATTATCAACAGTCATCCTCAAAAATAACTTTCTGGATCTATCTAATGACAATAATTTTTAAACAGTGGTATAAAAAGTTTAAACTTTTCATAAAAATTATGAAAATTAAAGATGTAACTGGAGGTGAACTCCACTGATACAGTCTAAATCATGAGCTGGTGGCTAAGAATATAGAAACATGAACAAATCGGAGCAAATATAGTACCATTCATTGAAGGCACAAATAGAGAACAGACAAGAGTTTCCAAGTGAAGAAGTCTACGAGAATGCTTTAGAGCACAGCATAAGGAAATACAGAAGGTTATGTTAACCTTCTCTTTAATATTATTACAAAAGTATTTTATTCATTTATCTAAGAAGCATTTATTATTTATTATTATGAGTGCCTACCATATTCATCTCCAAATAAGGTCACATTCTGAGGAATCAGATGTTAGAATTCAATGTATTTTTTGGGGGAAACAAAATTGAACCCACAACAACAAGAATGTGGCTCAGGAGAGGAAGATCAGAAATTATTTGGAAATTATTGCTGCAGTGCAGAGTCTAAATTAGTGTTTTGCTCCAAGACTTTAGCAGTGAAGATCGAAAGAAGAAATAGTGACAGAGAATGGACCAGGTGCAGTTATGAATTAAATGTGGAGGATGAGTAAAGAAAGATTCAATTATAATTTTGTTAATTTTTATATTAATGACTAAAGAAATAAATTGTGGCATTAACTGAAATGGGAAATATTGACAAAACAACAAAGAACAAATTTTATAAAACAAAGTGTGTTTGCATGAGTGTGTGTGTGTGTGTGTATGTGTGTGTGTTAGGTTGGATCTACATATCAGATCCTCAAGTCTAGGTATAGAGAAGGTAGTTGACATACCAGGCTAAAGCTCAGGGGAGAATTATATAAATGGGTGTTTCAGTTATACATTGATGGTATCTGTCACCATGGGACCCTATGAGACACCACAAGAAAGAAGCCCAAGATTGAGCTGCAGGCTCCTTAACAATGTACAAAGAGAACTTAGAACGATTTCTGAGATATGTTATGAAAAATGGAGTTCTTCAGCAAGACAGCTGCTAAAAAGAGATAAAAATTGAAATAGAATGATGATGCTGGGTTTCTATGAGATAATGCTGTGTGTGTATGTGTGTGTGTGTGTGTGTGTGTGTGTCAAGGAAGTTTATCTTGAGGATTCTTTCCAATATTAAAGTTATTTTCTACAGAGAAATAAACATACACTTAGTATTCAATGCTAGTTATAAATAAAAGTCTATGCAAGTGGCTATTGTCTTTGTTGGTAATTGAGGTGGCAGGGGTTATACAAAACTGTCTGTAATCCATTCACTTCCTTTACTGGCAGGTGGGGGACACTGCAGTGAAATCATAAGGCATAGTCTACTCTCCTGTAGCATAGACTAATAACTGCCCTTACTGGTAGTAGGCTAATGGTATTTGCTAGGAAGAAAATTTTCATTTATGGACGATGCATTCACTTTTGGTAAACAAAGTCAGAATCCATGGATTTATGGAAAATGTTATACACATTGATGTATAATGTAGAATAGTTTCATAAATTACATGCTCCAAGCTGTGTCAGGTAGTATTTCACATCCCTCACTTGGAAACTCATCTATGCATTCTCTGGATCAGAGGGTCACCTATGCCCTCTTTGTCACAGAGTACATAACTAATGTAGCAAAAGAAACATCTGATCAACCACCCTTGTATATCTGTCTTCTGCCTGGGTTCACTGTACCTCTTGACAGCTTGAATATTTGAAATTGTTAGCAAAGTTTGTTACAGAATAAGAGTTCTGATTCGTGTGAACCTGATTTGACAAATGTGCCATTTTTATTAGATAAGTAATTACTCTCATGCCTACCGTCTTATGCCTTCTACAAGAAGGCTCCTTTAGGGCATTTCTTCTCAAAGGCTTTTGAGCAGAAATACTAGAGATTCTGACTTATCACCGCATCCTCTGCTGCTGCTCTGGGCCAGAAGAACAAGGGTTATCAAATAATGAGTTTGGACTTTTGAGATCATGACACCTGAAGGAGAGTTTCAACTCAATTTCCGCACTATTTTGTATTATTTATTAGTGTAGATGATCTGCAATATATATAGAAAAAAAATCCAGGTAGAAATCAATAAAACTGTAAAACTGTCAGTGTTTGAAAAGTAAAATGTCAGAGGCCAGGCATGGTGGCTCCTGCCTGTAATTCCACTTGGGAAACTGAGTCAGGAAGATCGCTTGAGCCCAGGAGTTTAAGACCAACCAGTCTGGGCAACATAGCAGATTCTGCCTCTACAAAAATTTAAGTTAAATTAAAATGTTAAAAAGTGAAACTTCAGTTATTGGGAAAATTTTAATGTTTTACAATATATAATTGCTGGAGTTCCAAGTAGATTGATTTTTATTTTCTATACATTTGAGACAAATTGATATTTTCAAGTCACAAGCATTAATTTAAACCAATGTATTTATTTATCTCAGAAGCCCTTCTTCCTTTTTATCTTCTTTGACCTTAAGATCTCTCACTTCCATTTCAACCATCAAGGGCTATCTGGAAAAGATGGCCTCAACAGAACATGAAAGAACAAAAGGTTGAATTATTACATTTTGAATATAGGAAAAAAAAATCTTTGTTGGTTTCACTCATAACTCAAGTATTATTTTAACTTAAGTCAACATTATGGTTTAAAAAAAATGTAGTCACATTAGAGTTTTCAAAATCACACCAGATTGTTTCTCTGCAATTGTATTCCATGGGGCGAAATAAGATTAGGGGTCTGTATTTGGTCACCTATGGACATCTGCTGAGGTCCAACATATGCCAAAACTGCATGATTCCTGGCTTTTTCCTTCTCTTTGCTGAAATTCCACAAAAATCTCATCTTAACTCTGCCAGTACAGTCCAAATCGGTCACTGCTTTTGTAGTCTCTTATCACTGCTAAAAGACTTCTGAGTCCTTGCCTCTGACTTGACAAATTGGTGTGCCCTCTCCAAGGCCACTGGGCCAGCGGCTGCTCTTCCCATTGATTCCACAGGAAAGACAGCAAGGTTCTCACTGCATGCCACTGCCCCCTATCAAAGTCAATTTTCTTCTACTATTGCTACAGCATGTCAGCTAAAGATGCCTCTGCCGAGCTCCACTCTACCAGGATTCTGTGAAGGAATTAGAATAGACATCATCTCTACACTCGCATGCTACTATAATATACACTGTATTACACTCTGCACCTCAGAGCTCAGATCAAAGCGCCCTCCCAGAGATTTCCAACAATTTTAGATTCTGTTTTCCTGTTCCCTTAAGTTACTTCCAGCCCAGCCATGAAATCCTTACTAAGTCTAGAGTAGAAAATGTGGCCCATAAGTTAGCAAACATTCTTTGTATATCTGGTGTTTGTTTTAAAATAACTTTAGATCTTAGGTTGTAGCTACCATACTCTAGAAGATCAAAAAATTATTTTTTGCAAACAATAGTGATTTTTAGAAGTTTTGAAAGAATATTTTGGAAATCAAAAATTGACCATTGGCTACTTTATGCTTTGGTATTCTGTTGAGACTGCACTGAACAGATAGCCCTAAATGGTTTAAATGGCATATGAGGGAACAGTAAGGACTACAAGAGGAAGAAATATTGGAATTACTAAATGCATTCACGTAAGCCAAGCAAATTCCTTGTTACAGGACTGATTCTGAAAAATAACAATAGTAACATCATTTTCTTGGTCTTTTCAACTCCCTACCTAAAAGAAGTAGAAAAAATAAATTGCAAATGAAAAACTCACGGACAACTGGTGAAACTAAGCCAGTTGATAAGGTATCTTCATGAACTTGAAATACAACACACAATAAAAAAATGCCTGCATGGTGTCAGCATACGTTCAGGAGAAAGCAAAAGGTAACAAGTTAGACGACAGACTTGAGAAAGAGGAGGTCCAAAATAATCTAGGTATACACCTTGGAAAGCATGTTAAGACAACTTCAGAACAACAGCTGAAATGGGTAGGGGTTTTGCTCAGCTGATAGAAGGGTGAGTACAAGAAGTTCCTGGTAGGATCTGTAGGGGGCTAGAGTAGTCATTTATGATCACATGAAATTCATCATTCAGAACTCCTTTTCAGGATAGCACCCCATATTTAGGAGAGAATGCTAAGAGTGGAATCAAAATTTAATAGGAAAATGATAATAGAAAGTGAAAGTCCACATAAAAGGGGAAGAAGTAAAAGAACCAGGAAATACTAAAAATCAAGTCACCAGGCATTTGGTCACTCACTACACAAAAACCAGAAGAGGAGGTCTACCAAGATAGACAAGGTAACCTGAACCATGTAGTCTTCTAAAAGCTTAAGAAAACCAAATTGATGAATAGAAAAGTATCAAAATGGTTAAGCTGAATTATGTCCATACACATTTCATATGCTAAAGTCCTAACCCCCAGAATGTGATCTTATTGGGAGATAGGATTTTTATGAGTTAGTCAATGATGGAAGGTAAGTCATTAGGTGAGCCCTAATTCAGCATGACTGGTTTCCTAAAGAAAAGAAAATTTGAAGATAGATACACAGACAGGAAAAATTATATGTGAAGATTATGAGTTATCACATCACAAGCAAAGGAATTATAAGAATCTAGGAGAGAAGCATGGAAAATATCTTTGCCTCACATATCTCAGACAGAACAAATCCTACCAACACCTTGATTTCAAATTTATAAACTCGAGAACTGTGAGGCAACAGACTTCTGTTATTTAAACCACCTAATCTGTGGTATTTGCATTAGTAGCCCCAGAAAATTAATACAAAGATCAAACTCCATATAAAATTAACATTAGGGAAAACAAAACACACAAACAAAAAGGGCAGAATAACATCCCTACAATGAAAACATATCCATTGAACAACTGAAAAACATGTTCATAAAAAAAATAAAAACTGTATGTTTTAAAATTAGCTAATAACCTAAGATAATTATATAATATGAAATAATCAGATGAAACAAAATTTAAAAGACACAGACATCAGATGCCAAATCTTTTCTTTCTTTCTTTTTTTTTTTTTTTTTTTAGACAGAGTTTCTCTCGTTACCCAATCTGGAGTGCAAGAGCGGGATCTTGGCAACATCCGCCTCCCAGGTTAAAGCAATTCTCCTGCCTCACTCTCCTAAGTAGCTGGGATTGCAGGCATGTGCCACCATGCCTGGCTAATTTTATATTTTTAGTAGAGACAGGGTTTCTCCATGTTGGTCAGGCTGATCTCAAACTCCCGACCTCAGGTGATCTGTCCGCTTCAGCCTCACAAAGTGCTGGGATTACAGGTGTGAGCCACCTTGCGTGGCCAAAATGCCAAATCTTAAAAGAAATAAATTATAGAAAGAGAAAAATGGTGTAAATAAAAATATGATGAATAAAAGATTAAAAATTGGATAAAATTACTCAATATCAAAGATAAGTAAAGACCTTTCAAATTCAACACTTTATACCAAAAAGAAAATGTAGTAACATTTTAATATAATTCAAGGGGAAAAGTGTGAGCCAAGGATTTTATATTCAGCACCACTGACTTTCAAGCAGAGAGGCCACTATGTTTTTCTGGGTGCAAGAACTCAGAGATTATGCCAATGATCCCTTCTTGGGAACTTTCCTAAAGAATGGCACTGAACATTAGAATTATGAATATTTGTAGTATTAATCCTAAATTGTTTTTTTTTAAAAAAGATACAAACTCAGATGGTAGATACACCAAGTCTCTAAGACTAACAGGGAGAAATGGAGAGATCAAATACTAAATTTTCTTACTTGTTCTCAGTGATTATATTGAAAGTAGTAGTATTTGTAATGCTATTCTAAGACTTCTGTGTGCATAACGTGGGATAAATTTAATAAGTATTAAATTTAATAAAATTAAATTATTAAATTTATGTCAATATTTATGATTAATATTTAATATTTAATACTTTATCATTACCTTTCAAAATATAAGAAAATATTTTAATTCCCTCATCTAAAATGTCCATAGAATGAGAATTTTTAGTGTGGAAAAATACATAGAGATTTATTACAAAAGGTTAAATTTAAAAACCTAGCCCTCAATATAAATTGGAGGTTATTAGTATAAATTATTGAAGAGACCTAGAAACAATGACTGACTTGTAAGCCAGGGGAATTTCTAGTGCTTGACTGTAGCTTGAAGTACCATTTCGTGGCACAAATGAGAAACTTCTGGGGTGGGTAGAAAAAGTTGTATGTCTTTATCCAGATAAAAATAAATTATAAGTGGGTTAGCCTTATAATAACTCATTAAGCTAAACAGTTGTTTATTATGGCTTGCATATATATATGCTTTACTTTACAACAAAAGTGTTCAAAAATAATATTGGGTTACATATTCCATGGTGAACCTCTGTATCTGTATTTTTTGCTTAATTTATTGGACACCTTATCTCCATTATCACCACAACTCTGTTCAGATTTCTGCTTAGTTAGAAATAACTAACTAAAGAGGTCATTATGGATGAAGGAGAAAGTACAGAGGTTAGGAAACAGAACAGCAGCTAGAACACGCCATGCCTGAGTGCATTTACATTAGTGTGTAGAAACCCATTGTACGAGCCAGCAAGCTGACCACCCTAGGTAATATTTTCTGACAACTTCTTTGGCATAGGGATAATGAAGAAACATTATATTTTCTTAGCTATTTAAAGCTATTAGAAGTTATCAAAAATGTTGTATCTAAATCTGCTAAGACACTAATATATTTCTAGAGCCACAACTAGTTTGAGAGATGAGAGTAGATACATGGAGCTTCCAGAGAGCAATTTAACTAAACATGTACAGAACACTATGCCATCCTGTACTGTAACTCTCACTAACACAGCTTAATAGGCTTCCCCAAATAAGAAGACATCTGTTCATCTTCTCTTTTACTTAAAAAGGTAACTAATGGGTCTAACTCCCTTTAGGATCCCAGAAAAGTTTCTGTCTTCTCCACATCCAGATTTCTTGAGGCATATAGCTTACCCATTTTTTTTCACCACTTAGTGGCATCTGAGAAAATTTGCTCTAACCCTTTGTTCCTCTTCAGAATAAAAGGCAAAAGGGAGAAAGACAAGTGAGATATCACATATAGCCACTGCAAAATTGAATGAACTTGGCCAGGTGCAGCGGTGGTTGATGTCTGTAATCCCAGCACGTTGGGAGGCTGAGGCGGGGGAATCACTTGAGGTCAGGAGTTTGAGGCCAGCCTGGCCAACAGGATGAAACCACATCTCTACTGAAATAGAAAAAATAGCCGGGTGTTGTGGCACGTGGCTGTAATCCCAGCTGCTGTGGAGGCTGAGGCACAAGAATTGCTTGAACCTGGGAGGTGGAGGTTGTAGTGAGCTGAGATCTGCAATCCAGCCACTCAAGCCTGAGCAACAGAGCAAGGCTCAGCCAAATAAATAATACATAAATAAAATAAATAATATTGAATGAATTCAAGCCTAAATGAATAAATGACAGGATATGTGGATGAATGAAAATCATACTTGCTTGGGAGGCTGAGGCAAGCGGATCACAAGGTCAGGAGTTCGACACCAGCCTGGCCAACATGGTGAAACCCTGTCTCTACTAAAAATACAAAAATCAGATGGGCATGATGGCGGGCACCTGTAATCCCAGCTACTTGGGAGGCTGAGGCAGGAGAATAATTTGAACCTGGTGGGGGATGGATGTTGCAGTGAGCGGAGATCAGGACACTGCACTCCAGCCTGGGCGACAGGGCGAGACTCCGGTCAAAAAAAAGAAAGAAAGAAAAGAAAATCAGACTCGGGAAAAATGTGTTATTTTTGATAGTTTAATTATAAAACGGATGCTGAAGCACTAGGAACTGGTCTAAATATTTTACTCTTATTTAACATACATGGTATTGTTTCAAAAAGTCTATGTTTCTGTTTCTTTGAATACACAACATTGTGGCACAGAGAAGTTACATAGCTTTCACAAGATCACCTAGTTTATGAAGCAAATTCTGGATTTAAAGTCAGGTTGCCTGGCTTACCACTCTCCCCATACCATACATTGGCTGCTGAGTGAGGTATTCTCTTTGTAATTTTGATCTTTCCACTACCCCACCAAAATACACAACCTATGTATTGTTTATTACACTGTTGTTGTTGTTACTGTGTTTCTTCAACTTTTATTTTGTCTTTGATAATAATTAAGTTGGAATGCTCCTTTTTCCGTGTGTAGATACCTCAATGGATTTAGCTCCTTTTATCTTTCTGGTTTTTTTTCTCGTTTCTTTAATAGGTCAATTTGGGGAGAACAAACAGGCATACTAATCTCTGACATGCCTCCCTATAAAAAGCGTGTTCCCCCCCATCACAAGACTCTATCTGATAAATTATACAGTGGCAAGTGGCTTCCTCTATGGGCACAGGGTAAGCTGCAATTCTGTGCAAAAAAAAAAAATGCCTTAGCACCCCAAAGTCTAGTTCAAAGGCAAAAAACTTTGGGGGGTGCCGTAGCTGACATCTTGTGGAACAAATTCTTTAAAAGGGGTGTGTAGAATTTTCTATTCAATCACCTAACTGCTGCAACCAAGACAAAAAAGAATCTTTGGAGCCTCAGTGCACTTGGTAATTAAACATTAGCTGGTCATGTCAGTTTCTGGGAACTTTGTCCAAATGCAACATTTTTAAAAACAGAATGGATTGTAAGCATAGGTGTAAACAGCTTCAGGCAAACGATGTTTGAGCCACCCCATGATTAAATATAAACCGAGACGGAAATCAAAAGCTAGGGATTTCTTCGGTCTCAACAGACAGGGAAAGGACATGGATACACAAACATAAGCAAACAAATCTGTAGGCTTGCTGGAATTAGCAATCAAAAACACAAGATGTTCACTGAAATTTGAATGTTAAATAAGCAATGAATAATATTTAAGAATATGTAAGTCCCTAATATTGGCAACTTCAAAGTGCAGACTACATAGCTTCAGAGACTTCAGCAAAGATGAAGGCTTTAGCCGGTGCAAAAGGACTTTGGGACTCCAGATGTTATATCTTGAACTTAAAGCACCTATTTGCTCAGCAAATGTGAGCATCTGACAACAGACTTGAATAGATTCATAGAACTCTTAGTAAACAGATTTATCAGAGGCAAAGGTTTCACTATATGTAGAAGAGAGTCATCTCATTTAGAAGCCTTTGAGACATTATAGGATAGAATTATATTTTCTGAATTAAACTGTGAAGAGTTGGTCCATCCACAATGCAAAGCCCTACAGAGGATCACTGAGGATATAACACCTCCAGACTCGCTATCTTAAATTCAATTAGCATTCTTGTCCAAACAGGCAACTGCAGAAGAGCTTACTGAGCTTGAATTCCTGTGACTTGAACACATGTTCAAGAGGCACCCAGTGCCGCAAGGACCAAGTCTGGCTCTAGAGGGATTAATTACATAAGAAGAAGATCCTCTCTAAGGAGGCAGGTTGGCAGGCTTCTCAGGCCTAGATGACAAGATTTAGCAGAAACCCTACAACACAGGACCCTCCAATGCCTTTTATAGATAAAAAAGGAGGCTTTTATTTTTTGACATTTTGGGCCTACATACAATTTATTATTGGTAGGGGAAGATGGAGAAGATTGAAAATAATGAGTACGAAAGAAAACTACTAGAAGTACAGTCACCAAAACTTGTGAATTTTGTGACAAATGTCTCAGTTTTTACACTGAGAGACATGTGGATTTTCACCTGCAAAGAATATAGAGATCCAAAATAAGTTTAGGTTCGCAGGTCATAAATTTCAAGCAACATGTGTACACACACGTGTTTAAAAATTACAATTATAGCTTTGGGAAAATAATCACATAACTGTGCTTGGTATTTTTAGCCTGGGAGCTTAGAATGTGTATGTGTGTGTGTGTGTGTGTGTGTGTGTATGTGTGTGTGTGTGTTTCTAATTTGGGAAGCATGGACTCAGTGCTTATTATTGCGCATATTAACTCTTTATATTCTTTTAAAACAAAAAATTATTTGATGCTGAACTAATGCAATTTTTGAGACCCTGAAATTACCACATACATTGCAATGGAAGACAACTCAGAAAATAGTTTCTAAAAAATTTCCAACCCCACCATGCACTGATAACACTCTTGTTCAATTTGTCCAAAATAAAAAATACAATAAGAAGTAGAGACAATGGACTCTGGAAAAAAATTAACTGAATGATTTTAGACTCTAGATCTTTTACTAAAGGCCATAGAATTTGACTTTAAAATTAAATTGTATCAAACTTTGTTTCTGGATTTAATTTTTCAAGATAATTCAAATCTTTAACGTTCTATTTATCTTTGGAATGCAATGATGGGATAACATTTTATTAAAATTTTGGAAATTTCAATGTGGCTGACATTCCATTACTGGAGTGATGAGTATTTTGATATTAGTTTCTTTATGATACTATTTCATTTCATTAGAGAACATCTAATAGATTACATTGGACAATCTGACTGAACAAAACTTGTGATAGGAAACAGAATAAAAAAACAAACTTTCAGCCTTGGGAATAGAGTAATCCTGAAAGAAACAACTAAAAGACAAATCTGAACCATTTCAGAGCTTTCCTAGTGTATAAACGTAATGTACTCTGCTGACCTAAGGAAGCTGTCTAAGAAAGATATCTAAAAGAACAATCATTGGCCTTTTGAGAGCGGCCTTATGTGGTTGAAGCCATATCATTCTAATAGGTGGTAACTATAGCTACAGCACAACTGGCCAATTATTGACTTACAGTTAAGTCCAGTAGGTTAAAAGTAAAAAATAAAAGCTAGAAATGGCTCTGCCATCTCCCTTTGCTTCTTAACCTTTCTGGGAAGTGATGTAGCCCAGGAGCAGGAAGCATAAAGCAAATTGGTACTCAATATCCACTGTACATCCTAGGATTTCTTCCTCTAATGCAGTGACCTAGATAAAAAAATCACCTTCCCTAAATATTTTGTCTTCATTAATATGAATGTTAAAATTGTACTCTCTCACTAATGATTTTTGTTGCAGCTCCCAAGTATCTCAGAACCTCAAAAAGATAAGTACTATTTCTTGAACTTCATCACAACTTGTTACATTGAAAGGAAATATAGGCTGATTGTAGAAAATTTGGAAACTACAAGAAAACAAAGTGTATTATTTTAATTTGAGTTGCTTGTCATTTTCTTACTAACAGGATGTCTTTAATATGTATGGACAGCAATCTTTTGCAAAAAATGTTTAACTAGCATTATATCAAATTGGTAACCTCCATTATTCCCATTCATCCTTCATATCATTTTAAGAGTGTTCTTTCCAAAACTTCGGTTTGGTTATATGAATCTTATGCTTGGAAGCATTCATTTCAGATAAAGTAACATTGAAATTCCTTATTCAAAGATGGTTCCCGTTTGTATGGCCATTGTCTACATCTCAACGTTATTTCTTACTGTGGTTACTCTGGTTACTCTGTCACCACGCTCCTACGCCTCAAACCCACTTTCCACAGAATGCATCCTCAATTTAAATAGGATCATTCCATGCCCTGCTTAACACCCTGTAAAATTTTCATACCATCTGGCACATAAATTGCAAGATCATTAAAATAGTTTTCAAAGTCACTCAAGATCTGACCCTGGCTGAACTCTGCAGCTCCATTTTCTGCAGTTCCATTTTCTGTCATGATTTACTTCACAATTTATGGTCTAACAATATGAAACTATGCATACAGTCCCCAGGGACACAATATCATTCCTAACGCCTGAGTCTTTGCTCATACCTGGTTTTAATTTTGAAATTTGAAATGGCCCTTTTGCTTCTATAGGCCATCTTCCCATTTTTAATTGTCAACTTCAATACCCTTCCCTCCCAAACTCTAAGAAATGCAAGGTCACTTACTGCATGCTGCCGTATCATGTGCAGACATCTATGATAGCACTTTTCACATCATTTATAATTATATAATTGTATAAATTTCTCCCAACAGATTTAAATCGTTAAGGACAATCACTCAATTATGTGACTATTTCCCCAATATTTGAAGAATAGAAGGCACTCAATAAATATATATTGGATTCAACAGTGAAGAAATGAATATATTCTCCGGTTAGTAATCACAGAGAATAACCAGAAAATCTTTAAATGTATCTTGCACTTTCAACGATATCTGAAGTTTAAGTTGATGTAGCATTTTTGTATGGCTATATTTTTCATATTCAACACATAAATTTTTTTCCAGCAATTCAATATGTAGAAAAACATCACATATATGAAACATTATATATCATGTATATCTGTCTATCTGTCTATCTATATAGATATATAGAGAGAGAAAGAAAGGAATTTTAAGATATTGACTCTAAAGAATTTTAAGATATCAATTATTGATCAATCTTATAAGAAAGTATTTTAAGATACTGAGCCAATATCTTAAAATTCTTTTCTTTCTCTCTCTCTCTATAAACATATATATATATACTATATAATACTATATAGGGATAAATTCACACACACACATATATATATATATATATATAGAGAGAGAGAGAGAGAGAGAGAGAGAGAGAGATAGGTAGAGATATTGAGAAAGAGAGAGAGAGACAAAGAGGTATACATATGTAGACACATATAAACCCTATTGGTGGGTTATGAAGTTTAGTTTGGCTGGATATGAAATTCTAGGTTGAAAGTTCTTTTCTTTAAGAATTTTGAATATTGACCCCCACTCTCTTCTGGTTTGTAGGTTTTCTGCCAAGAGATCCACTGTAAGTCTGTTGGGCTTCCCTTTGTGGGTAATCCAACCTTTCTCTCTGGCTGCCCTTAGCATTTTTCCTTCATTTCAACCCTGGTGAATCTGACAATTATGTGCCTTGGGGTTGCTCTTCACTGACGAATATCTTTGTGGTGTTCTCTGTATTTCCTGAATTTGAATGTTGGCCTGCTTGCTAGGTTGGGGAAGTTCTCCTGGATAATATCCTGAAGAGTGTTTTCCAGCTTGGATTCATTCTCCCTGTCACATTATGGTACACCAATCAAACATAGATTTGGTCTTTTCACATAATCCTATATTTCTTGGAGGCTTTGTTCATTTCTTTTCACTCTTTTTTAGCTAATCTTTATTTCACTGAGTCAATCTTCAGTCTCTGATATCCTTTCTTCTGCTTGATTGATTCAGCTATTGAAACTTGTATAAGCTTCACGAAGTTCTTGTGCTCTGTTTTTTAGCTCCATCAAGTTGTTTATATTCTTCTCAATGCTGGTTTTTCTAGTCAGCATTTCATCTAATCTTTTTTCAAGGTACTTGCATTGGGTTAGAACATGGGCCTTTAGCTCAGAGAAGTTTGTTATTACCCACCTTCTGACAACTGCTTCTGTCAATTCATCAAACTCATTCTCCATCCAGTTTTATTCCCTTGCTAGTGAGGAGTTGTGATCCCTTGGAGGAGAAGAGGTGTTCTGGTTATTGGCAATTTCAGCCTTTTTGCACTGGTTTCTTAACATCTTTGTGGATTTTTCTACCTTTGATCTTTGAAGTTTGTGACTTGGTTTTTGAAGTTTGTGATGGAGTCTCTGAGTGGACTTCCTTTCTGTTGATGTTGAAGCTATTTCTTTCAATTTTTTAGTTTTCCTTCTAACAGGTTCCTCTACTGTAGGTCTGCTGGAGGTCCACTCCAGACCCTGCTTGCCAGGGAAGCACCCATGGGGGCTGCAGAACAACAAGGATTGCTGCCTGTTCCTTCCTCTGGTAGCTTCATCCAAGAAGGGTACCTGCCAGATGTCAGAAAGAGCTCTCCTGTATGAGTGACTCCCAGTCAGGATAAAAGGGGGTCAGTTAGCCACTTGAGCAGGCAGTCTGTCCCTTATCAGAGCTCAAGTGCTGTGCTGGGAGCTCTATTGGTCCCTTCAGAGCTGCTGGCCAGAGACGTTGAAGTCTGCTGACACTGAACCCACAACTGTTCCTTTTCCCAGGTGCTCTGTCCCAGGAAGGTGGAGGCTTTATTTCCAAGATAGCTGAATGAAACAGCTCCAGTCTGAAGCTCCCAGCGACAGCAATCCAGAAGATGAGTAATCTCCACATTTCCCACCCAGGTACCAGGTTCATTTAATTGGAACTGGTGAGACAGTGGGAGTAGCCCTAGGAGGGCAAACTGAAGCAGGGTGGGATGCTGCCTCACCAGGGAAGTGCAAGGAGCCAGAGAACTCCCTCACCTAACCAAGGGACGACATTAGGGAATTTTCCAGGCACTCCGGCACTCTGGTTCAGATACTGTACTTTTCCCACGGTCTTCACAACACACAGACCAGGAGATTTTCTCTGGTGCCTACAACACCAGTGCCCCAGGTTTCCAGCACAAAATTGGGTGGCTGAACTGCTTATCCCCCTGAAAAAAGGGGACTGAAGTAAGGGAGCCAAGTGATCTGGCTTGGCAGGTCCTACCTCCACAAAAACCAGCAAGCTAAGAAATTCTTACAGTCAGCACAGCAGTCTGAGCTCAATCTGGGATGTTGGAGCTCAGTGGGGGGAAGGGGCCTCCACCATTACTGAGGCCTGAGTAGGTGGTTCTAAATTTGCCTGTGTAAACAAAGTCTCCAGGAAGTTTACACAGCAACTGGGTGGAGCCCATCGCAGCTCAGCAAAGCCTCTGCAGGCAGACTGTGACTAGACTCCCTTCTTGCTGGGCAGGGCATCTCTGAAAAAGGCAGCAGCCTGTCAGGGACTTATTTCAAATTTTAAAAGAAAAAATTGAATCAGAGAAGGTTTTTTAAAACTTTCCATGTATGCATTCATATACACCCATGCATTTGTTAAAGTATACCTCAATTTACCTTCTTTTTCTATGAAGGGACAATATATGATCCTGCCTAATGCAACCACTCCCCTTCTATACCAGGTTTTATTCTTATTTGCCTAATCAAGAAAAATGCACTCAAAAATCCTCCCTGACCCACCCCAATTCTGCACCTCCAATTTTCCCCTTATACTCAATCAATCACATGATATGTATTTCCTCATATTAATAAGAAACCTTCTCTCAATTCCTGCCTCAGCCTTTGGTCGTAGCCCATTGCTCTTACTTCTACAGCAATCTCCCTAAAAGAGACATATATATACTCATTTTATCTAATTTTCTCCCATTCTCTTAAGCCCATTCCAACTAGAGATTTGTCTTCCTACCACAAAACCACTCTTTTGAATATGACTAATATTATTCATGTTGCAAATCCCAAAGGTCGATTTTGCTTCTAGGAATTCAGTCACTTCATTTTCTTTCTATGCATTGGATGTACCTTCTCATTCTCCTATGCGTTGATATTCTTTACTTGGCTTCTAGGAAGTCAGTCACTTCATTTTCTTCCTATGCATTGGATGTACCTTCCCATTCTCCTATGTGTTCTCATTCTTTACTTGGCTTCTAGGAATTCAGTCATTCATTTTCTTCCTATGCGTTGGACACACCTTCTGATTCTCCTATGGGTGTTCCTACCTCAAATAACATCTTTAACATTAATGCTTAACAGCACATTCCTTAGTTTCTCTAAATGTATTCTTCCGATAATCCCATGTCTTAAATACCATCTACCAAATTTATCAATCTATCTTTTCATCACATACCTTGTCCATAACCTCATAGTTATGTTATCAAATATGTACCTGAAACTGCCACGTAGATAGCAAAGAGACATCTCAATTTTAACATATCTAAAACTGAATTGACAGTAACAAGTAGCCACCCTCTGCAAACATACAACATGGACTGAGAAAAGGAATAGGATGCATTCTCAATTGAAAATTGAATTTGTGACTCAGGCCCAATAGACGCAAAGCAAGAAAAATAAATAAATAAATAAATAAATAAATAAATAAATAAATAAATAAATAGTGTATCATATTCGAATTCCTAGATTGGTTTCAGACTGGAATTAAATCACCAATGTGGTCATTGAAATGCAAACTCTACCTGAACATTGGGCCAGCCCCCAGAGGACCAGATTTTTGTAAATGCTATACATTACTTTCAGGAAGTACGTTACAGATCCTGTGCTGTGTTTATGCAAACACAGCAGATGGCTATACAAATGAATTACATGTACTAAATCTTAGTAGTGAATTTAATTAATTATGAATTTATGAGATGGAATAATTTCAAGAACAATTTGAAAGGAAGTCTCAAATATTCCAGTAAACTGCAACTGGTTGCAGGCTAATGGACATTGTAAAGACTTAGCATAGTTTCTCAAGGCATTTTATTTATTATAGCTATATTTAAGTTTAAAATGCTGACATATCTTCCTAAATCTAAACCATATTAAAATCTCAGAAAGATAGGCAAATGCATCAAACATTTAACAGTAAAATAGGATCATCCTTCATTGTTTTTCTCTAGAACTTGTTTATGTGCACCACACAGCCATCAAAAAACAGGAACAGAACTGCACTTAGCTTATTTTTTAATAGAGTTCAATTACTGAGAGATATAAAAATGAGAACTGTATACCAATGCTGATTGGTATACTAACTTAGGTTTCCATAGTGACAGATATAAGTTTTAAATCCTTATCTTCATTTTACAAATTTTTTGTTTGCAGCAGAAGGAAATTTCAAAAGCTACTAAATAAAGCAGGCAGTGCATCTGGGTGCTGAACCTATCAATTCCACTGTCAGAATGATTCATAGGAGTTTGTTGACCTCCCTGGATCTTAGTTTTGACATCACAAAGATGAGAAACATGACTAGATAAGTGTTTAATAGAGTATAATGCTTTAAAAATGTATTTACATGGTTACTATCCTTCTTATCTGTGAGATTATACAAATGACTATATATATATATATATATATACATACTGATTTTTCTGATTATTTGCATGTCATTGGATTTGGATCAGCACTCAAAGAGCCTGTATGTCTTCATTTTCAAAAAAATCCAAGTAATAATATTAGATTAGTATCTTTATATCAAAGGAGAAAAAAATCTGTGAAATTTCAAAAAACAGTTCAAAAGCAAGTAGAAAATATATATATATTTTTTTAATATATATACTTTTTATTGCATTTTCGATTTGGGGGTACATGTGAAGAACATGCAAGATTGTTACATAGGTACACACATGGCAGTGTGATTTGCTGCCTTCCTCCCCATCACCTATATCTGGTATTTCTCCCCATGCTATCCCTGCCCAACTCCCCAAGCCCTGCTGTCCCTCCCCTTTTTCCCCCAAATGACCCCCGTGTGAGATGCTCCCCTCCCTGTGTCCACGTGTTCTCATTGTTCAACACCCGCCTATGAGTGAAAATATGCGGTGTTTGATTTTCTGTTCTTGTGTCAGTTTGCTGAGAATGATGGTTTCCAGGTTCATCCATGTCCCTACAAAGGATGCGAACTCATCGTTTTTGATGGCTACATAATATTCCATGGTGTATATGTGCCACATTTTCCCTGTCCAGTCTATCATCGATGGGCATTTGGGTTGGTTCCAGGTCTTTGCTATTGTAAACTGTGCTACAATGAACATTCGTGTGCATGTGTCTTATAGTAGAATGATTTATAATCCTTTGGATATATATCCAGTAATGGGATTGCTGGCTCAAATGGAATTTCTATTTCTAGGTCCTTGAGGAATCGCCACACTGTTTTCCACAATGGTTGAACTAATTTACACTCCCACCAACAGTGTAAGAGTGTTCCTATTTCTCCACATCCTCTCCAGCATCTGTTGTCTCCAGATTTTTTAATGATCGCCATTCTAACTGGCGTGAGGTGGTATCTCAATGTAGTTTTGATTT
>PVKV010029653.1:0-23277 GCA_004027835.1 Alouatta palliata | reverse complement strand
TTTTGTCAAAGGCCTTCTCTGCATCAATTGAGATTATCATGTGGTTTTTGTCTTTGGTTCTGTTTATGTGGTGAATTATGTTTATAGACTTGCGTATGTTGAACCAGCCTTGCATCCCCGGGATGAATCCTACTTGATCATGGTGGATAAGCTTTTTGATGTGCTGTTGCAATCGGCTTGCCAGTATTTTATTGAAGATTTTTGCATCTATGTTCATCATGGATATTGGCCTGAAGTTTTCTTTTCTTGCTGAGTCTCTGCCAGGTTTTGGTATCAGGATGATGTTGGTGTCATAAAATGATTTGGGAACGATTCCCTCTTTTTGGACTGTTTGGAATAGTTTCAGAAGGAATGGTACCAGCTCCTCTATGTATGTCTGGTAGAATTCGGCTGTGAATCCATCTGGACCTGGGCTTTTTTTGGGTGGTAAGCTCTTAATTGCTGCCTCAACTTCAGACCTTATTATTGGTCTAGTCAGGGTTTCAGCTTCTTCTTGGTTTAGGCTTGGGAGGATGCAAGTGTCCAGGAATGTATCCATTTCTTCCAGGTTTACTAGTTTATGTGCATAGAGTTCTTTGTAATAATCTCTGATGATAGTTTGTATTTCTGTGGAATCTGTGGTGATATCCCCTTTATTGTTTTTTATTGCATCTATTTGATTATTCTCTCTTTTCTTTTTTATTAATCTGGCTAGTGGTCTGTCTACTTTGTTGACCTTTTCGAAAAACCAGCTCCTGGATTTATTGATTTTTTGGAGGGTTTTTTGTGTCTCTATCTTCTTCAGTTCTGCTCTGATCTTAGTTATTTCTTGTCTTCTGCTAGGTTTTGAGTTTTTTTGATCTTGCTCCTCTAGCTCTTTCAATTTTGACGATAGGGTGTTGATTTTAGATCTTTCTTTGCTTCTCATATTGGCATTTATTGCTATATATTTTCCTCTAGACACTGCTTTAAATGTGTCCCAGAGATTCTGGTATGTTGTGTCTTCGTTCTCGTTGGTTTCAAAGAACATCTTTATTTCTGCCTTCATTTCATTGTTTATCCAGTCAACATTCAAGAGCCAGTTGTTCAGTTTCCATGAGGCTGTGGGGTTCTGAGTTAGCTTCTCAATTCGAGTTCTAACTTGATTGCACTGTGGTCTGAGAGACTGTTTGTTATGATTTCCATTCTTTTGCATTTGCTGAGGAGTGATTTACTTCCAATTATGTGGTCAATTTTAGAGTAGGTGTGATGTGGTACTGAGAAGAATGTATATTCTGTGGATTTGGAGTGGAGAGTTCTGTAAATGTCTATTAGGTTTGCTTGATCCAGGTCTGAGTTCAAGTCCTGGATATCCTTGTTAATTTTCTGTCTTGTTGATCTGTCTAATATTGACAACGGGGTGTTCAAGTCTCCCACTATTATTGTGTGGGAGTCTAAGTCTCTTTGTAAGTCATTAAGAACTTGCGTTACGTATCTGGGTGCTCCTGTATTGGGTGTGTATATATTTAGGATCATTAGCTCTTCTTGTTGCATTGATCCTTTTACCATTATGTAATGTCCTTCTTTGTCTCTTTTGATCTTTGTTGGTTTAAAGATTGTTTTATCTGAGATGAGAATTGCAACTCCTGCTTTTTTTTTTTGCTCTCCGTTTGCTTGGTAAATCTTCCTCCATCTTTTTATTTTGAGTCTTTGTGTATCCTTGCATGTGAGATGGGTTTCCTGGATACAGCACACTGATGGGTTTTGGCTTTTTATCCAATTTGCCAGCCTGTGTCTTTTGATGGGGGCATTTAGCCCATTTACATTTAGGGTTAATATTGTTATGTGTGAATTTGATCCTGCCATTTTGATGCTAGCTGGCTGTTTTGCCCGTTAGTTGATGCAGTTTATTCATTGTGTTCATGCTCTTTACCATTTGGTATGTTTTTGGAGTGGCTGGTACTGGTTGTTCCTTTCTATGTTTAGTGCCTCTTTCAGGAGCTCTGGTAAAGCAGGCCTGGTGGTGATGAAATCTCTGAGTACTTGCTTGTTCACAAAGGATTTTATTTTTCCTTCACTTATGAAGCTTAGTTTGGCTGGATATGAAATTCTGGGTTGAAAGTTCTTTTCTTTAAGGACGTTGAATATTGGCCCCCACTCTCTTCTGGCTTGGAGGGTTTCTGCTGAGAGATCTGCTGTGAGTCTGATGGGCTTCCCTTTGTGGGTAACCTGGCCTTTCTCTCTGGCTGCCCTTAGCATTTTCTCCTTCATTTCAACCCTGGTGAATCTGACAATTATGTGACTTGGGTTTGCTCTTCTTGAGGAATATCTTTGTGGGGTTCTCTATATTTCCTGGACTTGAATATTGGCCTGCCTTGCTAGGTTGGGAAAGTTTTCCTGGATAATATCCTGAAGAGTGTTTTCCAGCTTGGATTCATTCTCTCCATCACATTCAGGTACACCTATCAAACGTAGATTAGGTCTTTTCACATAGTCCCATATTTGTTGAAGACTTTGTTCATTACTTTTTACCCTTTTTTCTCTAATCTTGCCTTCTCGTTTTATTTCAAGGAGTTGATCTTCGACCTCTGATATCCTTTCTTCTGTTTGGTCAATTCAGCTGTTGAAACTTGTATATGCTTCGCGAAGTTCTCGTGGTGTGTTTTTCAGCTCCATCAATTCACTTATATTCCTCTCTAAGTTGTTTATTCTCATTAGTATTTCGTCAAATCTTTTTTCAACGTTCTTAGTTTCTTTGCATTGGGTTAGAACATGTTCTTTTAGCTCACAGAAGTTTCTTATTACCCACCTTCTGAAGCCTGATTCTGTCAATTCATCACACTCGTTCTCCACCCAGCCTTGTTCCCTTGCTGGTGAGGAGCTGTGATCCCTTGTAGGAGGAGAGACGTTCTGGTTTTGGGTGTTTTCATCCTTTTTGCACTGGTTTCTTCCCATCTTTGTGTGTTTATCCACCTGTCATCTTTGCAGTTGTTGACTTTCAGATTGGGTCTCTGGACATCCAGTTTGTTGATGATGAAGTTATTTCTTTCTGTTTCTTAGTTTTCCTTCTAACAGTCTGGCTCCTCTGCTGTAGGACTGCTGAGGTCCACTCCAGGCCCTGCTTGCCTGGGGATCACCTGCAGTGGCTGCAGAACAGTAAGGGTTGCTGCCAGTTTCTTCTTCTGCTATCTTTGTCCCTGAAGGATACCCACCTAATGTCAGTCTAAGCTCTCCTTTAGGAGAGCTTATGACTCTTTGGATATACCAAGGTCAAGGAGCTGCTTGAGGAGACAGTCTGTCCTTTATAGGAGCTCAAGTGTTGACTTGTGAGCTCCGTTGTTCATTCAGAACTCCTGGGCAGGTATGTTTAAGTCTGCTGCATCAGAACTCATGAACTCCCCTTTTTTTTCCCCGGTACTCTGTCCCGGGGAGTTAGGGCTTTATTTATGAGTTTCTGTGGTCCTGCTACCTTTTTTCAGGGCTGCCCTGCCCAGTAAGGAGGCAGCCTAGTCACTGTCTGCCTGCAGAGGCTTTGCTGAGCTGCTGTGGGCTCCACCCAGCTGCTGTGTGAACTTCCCTGCAGTCCTGTTTATATGGGTATAGTTAGAACTGCCTTGGCAATGGCGACCCACCTCTGTAATGGCAGACTCTCTCTGTAATGGCGGGCTGCCTTGGCAACGGTGGGCTGCCTTGGCAATGGTGGGCTGCCTCAGCAATGGCAGACGACCTCTGTAGTGGTGGACTGCCTCAGTAATGGCAGACACCCCTCCCCCACAGAACTGGACCATCCTGGGTTCAGCTGTGCTTGCTGTGAAACTCTCAATCCAGAGCATCTCAGATTGCTGTTTTTTTTGTGGCGGTGGGACCAGCCAAGCCTGCTGATCACCTGGCTCCCTGCCTCAGAGCCCTTTTTTGTTTTTTTTTAGTTGAACATTCAACTGTCTCCCAGGTGTTCCAGTCACCTGTTGAAAAGGTGCTGGGATCTGTGTGATTTCCCGTCTGATGACCCACTGCGCCAGCTGAAACAGCCGCACTGAGATTTGTGGCGCTTTTTGCCCGGGAATCTCCTGGCCTTGCTCCCTGTTTCAGTCCCCTTTTCTATCAGTTGAATAGGCAGCTCTCTATTCCCTGAGCTCCAATTGCCAGCTAAAATGGTGCCTGGACCAGTGTGTTTTGTACGGAGACCCGCCATGCTGGGGCACCTGCCAAAACAGCCATGCCAGCTGAAACAGCCGCGCCAGTCAAAACAGCTCGGTCAAAACACCTGCACCAGCCAAAACAGCCACGCTGGCGACCCGTGGGTCTCCACCACCTGGGAATCTCCTGGTCTGTGGGCAATAAAAATCCGTCTGGAAAGTTGGCGTCCACTCCTCCCGCTTTCACTGGGAGCTACAATCCTGAGCCGCTCCTAATAGGCCATCTTGGATCCGTCTCCCACATTACTTTTAATAGTTGTACAATAATCTACTGTAGTGTATTCTAATGATTTCTATTTAAATTATTTAAAGGTCTTTTTGCTATTACAAACAATGCAACAAAGAACTCTTATAAGAATGTATTAGTGGCTGGGTATGGTGGCTCATGACTGTAAATTCCAGCACGTTCGGAGGTTGAGGCAGGAGGACCATTGAGCCCAGGATTTTGAGGTTGCAGTGAGTTATAATCATGACACTGCACTCCAGCCTGGGTACAGAATGAGACCCTGTCTCTGGGAAAATAAAAAAGAATGTACTAGTATGACTACAGATGACAAGAAAGAGGACTCAGGGAATCTAACAGCTTCTCTAAATTCCCCTTCCTGTGCCATGTCCTTGAGTCCAGAGTGATCAGGCAGCAAGAATTCGTAAGACAGAGGACCAGAGACGAGAGAGCTGTTAGTGACATGGTCCATTTGGAGTATTCAGTAGAATGCAGGTCAATGGTTTCATCTAAGAAAAAGAGTTGAGGTTAAGGAAAGACTCACCCAAAAATATTTGAAGGAACAGCATGCTCACACAGCATGAGAAACAGTGTGTGTTCCCACTAGCAGAGCAGACAAAAGTCATGACTCAGGGAGTATTGAGTAGAGAGGCCTTACCTTGGGTATACAGGGGTATACTGAATATTGCACTAGACTGACCTAACACATCATAAAAGTAGGACCCAAAAGGATCAAACTGTTTTTAAGAAACGTAACCACATCTCAGAACAAAGTTCAAAATGTATAGCAATACAAAAACACCCAGCATCAACAAGGCAAAATTTACAAGTCTAGCATCCAGTGAAAGATTACCAGAAATGCAAAGAAGGAAAATATGACCCATAATGAAGAGACCTATTAATCAATCAAAACCAACTCAGAACTGATAAAATCAGAATTAACAAAGTAGATATTAAAACCATTATTAGAACTGTTTTTCATATTGTTTAACTTCTGAGTTAAGTAGAAACATGGAGGAAACATATATATTTATAAATATATGTAAGTATATAAGTATATATTTTTATATTAGATATTTGAGATATCTAATTATATATTAGAGATAGTGTCTCACTCTGTCTCCCAGGCTGGACTGCAGTGGCCTGATCATAGCTCACTGTAACCTCAAACTCTTGGCTCCAGGGATTCTTCCCTGTTGGCCTCCCAGAGTAGCTAGTACTACAGGCACATACCACTATGTCCAGCTAGTTTTTAAAATTTTTTGTAGAGACAGAGTCTTGCTATATTTCTCAGGCTGATCTTGAACTCCTGACCTCAAGCAATCCTCCCACCTCAGCCTCACAAAATGCTGAGATTACAGGCATGAGCCACCATGTCTGGCCCAAGAATATTACAAAGATTACAATTAAAATTAAACTTTTTTTTTTTTTAGACTTTCACTCTTGTCTAAAAAAGAATTTTCATTCTTGTCATCCAAGGCTGGAGTGCAATGGTACCATCTCGGCTCACTGCAACCTCCGCCTTTCAGGTTCAAGCGACTCTCCTGCCTCAGCCTCCTGAGTAGCTGGGATTAGAGGCGCCCACCACCACACCTGGCTAATTTTTGTATTTTTAGTAGAGACACAGTTTTGCTCTGTTGGCCAGGCTAGTCTTGAACTCCTGACCTCAGGTGATCCTCCTGCCTTGGCCTCCCAAAATGCTGGGATTACAGGCGTAAGCTACCACGCCCAGTCTAAACTTCTAGATATGAAAACTATATCTGAGGTGAAAAATAGGCTAGAGAAAGTGAAAGACAGATTGGACATTGTAGAAGAAGGTGAGATCAGTGAAATTAAAAGTGTTGTAATGAAAATGATCCAAAATAAAGCATACAGAAAATAAAATTCCAAAAAATGAAAAAGCATAAGTAATCTGTGGGACAATTTCAGTGGCCTAATATATGAGTAATTGGAGTCCCTGAAGAAGAAAGACTGAAAAATATATTTGAAGAAACAATGGCTGAAACATTTCCAAACTTAGTGAAACTATAAATCTACAGATCTAAGAAGCTCAATGAACACCAATCAAAAGAAACATGAAAAAAGACACCAAACTACAGCATAAATTACTAAAAAAAAAAAAAAAAAAGAAAAAAAAAGATAAACAGAAAAATCTGGCAATTAGCCAGAAAGTATACTCATATTACATCCAGAGAAACAAAGATAAGGGTGACATCAGATTTTTCATCAAAGATTTGCAGGCAAGCAAGAGGCATTAGAGCAGCATCATTAAAGTACCAGAGGTTAGGGGATTGTTACTCAGTACTCGGTACCCAGCAAAAAATATTTTTTACAAATGAAGGTGAAGTCAAGACATTTTCAGACAGGCAAAAGCCAAAATAATTTACCGCCACCAGAAGAAATCTCTGCATTACAAGAAATGCCAAATAACATCCTCAAGCAGAAGAAAAATGATATTAGATGGAAATCTGGATCTCCACAAAGGAATGAAGACCACTAAAAATATATCTACATGGGTAAGAATATAAGAATTGTTTCTCTTATTACTTAAATCTCCTTAAAAGATATGTGCTTGTTTACACAGAAATAACAATGTATTACTGGGTTTATAACATATACAAGTAAAGTGCGTGACAACAATAACATAAAGACCAAGTGCAGATAAATGAAACTCTACCATACATGAAGTGATATATCACGTGAAGGTAGTTTGTGATAATTAAAGGTGTATATCATAAACAATAAAGCAACCATTACATAATAGAACAATGAGTTATAACTAAGAACCCCCAAAGAGAAAAAACTGAATCATAGAAACAAATTAACTAAACCAAAAAAAGACAGGAAGAAAAAGGAGAAAGAAAAGGAATAATAAATAAAGCAAAATGAAAACAAATAAAAAGATGTTACACCCATATCTAACCTTACTATAATCACATTAAATGTAAATCGTCTAAACACACTAATTAAAACTCAGAGGTTGTCAGATTGAATATGAAAGCAAGGCCCAGCTATAGGCTGCCTATAGAAAACACGCTTTAAATATAAAGTCACAAACAGGTTAAAAAATGAAAAGATGGAAATACGGATATCATGCTAACAATAATAAAAATAAATCCAAAAAAGCTTATATGAATATCAGAAAAAGTAGATTTCAGAGGAAAAAATATGAGGGCTGAAGAATGTCATTTCATAATAAGAATTTATTCATCAAGGGTACATAAAAATTCTAAACGTGGCTGCTCACAGTAGCTCACGCCTGTTATCCCCGCACTTTGGGAGGCCGAAGTGGGCGGATCACGAGGTCAGAAGATCAAGACCAGTCTGGCTAACATGGTGAAACCCTGTCTCTACTAAAAATACAAGAAATTAACTGGGTGTTGTGGGTGGCATGCACCTGTAGTCCTAGCTATTTGGGAGGCTGAGGCAGGAGAACAGCTTGAACCTGGGAGGTGGAGATTGCAGTGAGCTGAGATTGCACCACTGTACTCCAGCCTGGCCAGCAGTGGGAGACTACATCTCAAAAAAAAAAAAAAAAAAAAAAAAACCTAAATGAATATGCATCTATTAACAGATTACTTCAAAATGGATGAATCAAAACTAATATATACAGGCTTGGCAAGGTGGCTCACCTGTAATCCCAGCACTTTGGGAGGCCAAGGTAGGCGTATTCCTTGAGTTCAGAAGTTTGAGACCAGCCTGGACAACACGGCGAAAAATTAGCCAAGCATGCATGGTGGTACACACCTGAAGTCCCAGGTACATAGGAGGCTAAGGCAGGAGAATTGCTTGAGCCGAGGAGGCAGAGGTTGCAGTGAGCCAAGATCATGCCACTGCATTCTAGACTGAGTGACAGAGTGAGACCCCGTCTCAAAACAAACAAACACAACCAAAATGATGCATGGTAGTACGTCTTTATCCATGGGGAACACATTCTAAGTCCCCTAGTGGATGTCTAAAACCACAGATAGTACCAAACTCTATATGCAGTAGGATTTTTCCTATGCATATATACCTATGATAAAGTTTAATTTGTAAATGAAGCACAATAAGAGATTAACGATAACTAATAATAGAACAATTTTAATAAGATACTGTACAGTTAATATGTCAGTTATTCCTCAATAAAGCTGTTTAATTTTTTTTTTTTTTTTTTTTGAGATGGAGCCTCACTCTGTCACCCAGGCTGGAGTACAGTGGCACGATCTCAGCTCACTACAATCTCTGCCTCCTGGGTTCCAGCAATTCTCCTGCCTCAGACTCCCAAGTAGCTGGGACTACAGGTGCTTGCCACGACGCCTGGCTAATTTTTGTATTTTTTAGTAGAGACAGAGTTTCATCACGTTGGTCAGGCTGGTCTCGAACTCCTGACCTCCTGATCTACCCACTGTGGCCTCTCAAAGTGCTGGGATTACAGGTGTGAGCCACCGTGGCTGACCTAGAATTTTTTAAGATGTAATTTTTCTCTCCAAAAATAAGATATAGCTCCCCCTTGTTAGAATCCTTTCTTCCCAAAATTGTATTTAAAGTATCTTTCATATAGTCCTTGTCTATTTCTTATAAAGTTCATTCATATACATTGTTTGGCTTGTTATCATAAATGAGATCTCTCTACTATATTTTCTGATTGGTTTTGGGGCTTGTTTATAAGAAAAATTTGGATTTTTGCAATAATTAAAAATAATAACATAGTATAAAAAGACTTTTTTAGAAACAGGTATTTTATTATATTGCCTAGGTTGGAGGGCAGTGGCTTTTCACAGAAACAATCATAGCATATTACAGCCTTGAACTCCTGGGCTCAAATGATCCTTCCACCTCAGCCTCCCAGGTAGGTGGGACTACAGGTGTATACCACAACACCAGGTGAAATAGTTTTTATCCAGCACAATCTGGTAGTCGTTTTCCCCATAAAGTTTAATCTATTTTACTGAGAACTTTCAAATATTGAGATACTATAATGTATCCATTAGAAAAATTAGCATAAAAACAAGTCTCTTACAGACAAAAAATGACTTTTAAAAAAAGACGTGAAGAGTCAAGAAATAAGTAGAGAAACTGAGCTGTCAATAAGCAAAGCATGGGTCTTCATGCAGAACTTCCCTGACGGCCTCCCCCTTGCTCAGGGCCATTAGTGATGCTTGGATTGCACCTATCAAAACCGGATGCTATATGCATATAAAACTTCAGTCCAACTCATTTTTTCAGGAACATGTAAGCTGCTATTAAGTGCTATTTCAAAAATAATCCCATGGAACCCTCCCTAATTCATTCTATGAAGCCAGCATCACCCTAATACTATAACCAGGAAAGGACAAAACCTAAAAACAAAACTACAGACCGATATCCCTGATGAACATAGCTGCTAAAATCCTTAACAAAATACTAGCTAACCAAATCCAGCAACATATCAAAAAGATAATCCACCGTGATCAAGCGGGTTTCATACAGGGATGCAGGGATGGTTTAACATACACAAGTCAAAAAATTTGATATACCACATAAGCAGAATTAAAAACAACAAGCACACAGTCATCTCAATAGATACAGAAAATGCATTTGACAAAATCCAACATCCCTTTATGATGAAAACTCAGCAAAATTGGCATATAAGGGAAATACCTCAAGGTAATAAAAGCCAT
The DNA here is from genome assembly GCA_004027835.1 of Alouatta palliata. NCBI lineage: Eukaryota > Metazoa > Chordata > Mammalia > Primates > Atelidae > Alouatta > Alouatta palliata. The sequence goes on along the minus strand of PVKV010029653.1, from coordinate 13,258 downwards.
CTATCACAGACCCACAGCCAGCATTATACTGAATGAGGAAAAGTTGAAATCATTCCCTCTGAGAACTGGAACAAAACAAGGATACCCACTCTCACCACTCCTCTTCAACATAGTACTTCAACATAGTACTAGAAGTCCTAGCCAGACTTCTAGTACAGACAAGAGAAAAAAATAAAGAGCACCCAAATCGGTAAAGAGGAAGTCAAACTGTCACTGTTTGCTGACAATATGATCGTTTACCTCAAAAATCCTAGGGACTCATCCAAAAAGCTCCTAGAACTGAAAAAAGAATTCAGCAAAGTTTCCGGATACAACATTAATGTACACAAATCAGTAGCTCCAACAGCAACCAAGCAGAGAATCAAATCAAGAACTCAACCCCTTTTATAATAGCTGCAAAAAAAAAAAAAAAAAAAAAAAAAAAAAAAAAAAAAAAAAAAAAAAAAAAAAAAAAAAAAAAAACCAGCTTAGGGATATACCTAACTAAGGAGGTGAAAGACCTCTACAGGGAAAACTACAAAACACTGCTGAAAGAAATCATAGATGACACCAACAAATGGAAACACATCCCATACTCATGGATGAGTAGAATCAATATTGTGAAAATGACCATATGGCCAAAAGCAATCTACACATACAATGCAATTTCTATCAAAAAAACACTATCATTCTTCACAGAATTTGAAAAAAGCAATTCTACAATGAACTCAAACAAATCAGTAAGAAAAAAAGCAATTCATATGGAATCGAAATAGACCCCACATAGCCAAAGCAAGAATGAGCAAAAAGAACAAATCTGGAGGCTTCATACTATCTGATTTCAAACTATACGATAAGGCCGTAGTCACCAAAACAGCATGGTACTGGTATAAGAATAGGCACACAGACCAATGCAACAGAATAGAGAACCAAGAAATAAACCCAAATACTTATAGCCAACTAATCTTCAATAAAGCAAACAAAAATATAAAGTGGGGAAAAGGACACCCTATTCAACAAATGGTGCTGGGTTAATTGGCTAGCCACATGTAAGAGAATGAAACTGAATCCTCATCTCTCACGTTATACAAAAATCAACTCAAGATGGATCACAGACTTAAATCTAAGACCTGAAACTATAAAAATTCTAGAAGATAACATTGGAAAAACCCTTCTAGGCATTGGCTTAGCCAAGGATTTCATGATCAAGATCCCAAAAGCAAATGCTACAAAAACAAACATAAATAGTTGGGACTTAACTAAACTAAAGAGCTTTTGCATGGTGAAAAGAACAGTCAGCAGAGTAAACAGACAACCAGAGAGTGGGAGCAAATCTTCACAATTTATACATCTGACAAAGGACTAATATCCAGAATCTACAACGACCTCAAACAAATCAGTAAGAAAAAAAACAAACAATCCCATCAAAAAGTGGGCTAAGGACATGAAATGACAATTCTCAAAAGAACGTATACAAATAGCCAACAAGCATATGGAAAAATGCTCAACATCATGAATGATTAGGGAAATGCAAATCAAAAGCACAATGCGATACCACCTTACTCCTGCAAGAATGGCCATAATCAAAAACTCAAAAAATGGTAGATGTTGACACGGATGCAGTGAACACGGAACACTTCTACACTGCTGGTGGGAATGTAAACTAGTACAGCCAGTATGGAAAACAGTGTGGAGACTCCTTGAAGAACTGAAAGTAGAACTGCCATTGGATCCAGCAATCCCACTACTGGGTATCTACCTAGAGGAAAAGAAGTCATCATATGAAAAAGATACTTGCACACGCATGTTTATAGCAGCACAATTCGCAATTGCAAAATAGTGGGACCTACTTAAATGTCCATCAATCAACAAGTAAAGAAACGGTGCTCTGTGCTCTCTTTCTCTCTCTCTCTCTCTCTCTCTCTCTCTCTCTCTCTCTATATATATATATATATATATATATATATATATATTATATATATATATAAAATAGAATTCTACTCAACCATAAAAAGGAATGAATTGATGGCATTTCTAGTGACCTGGATAAGACCAGAGACTACTATTCTTTTTTTTTTTTTTTTTTGAGATGGAGTCTCAGTAGGTCGCCCAGGCTGGAGTGCAGTGGCATGATCTCGGCTCACTGCAACCTCCACCTCTCTGGTTCAAGCAATTCTTTTGCCTCCGCCTCCCGAGTAGCTGGGATTACTGGCATGTACCTCCACACCCAGCTAAATTTTTGTATTTTTAGTAGAGATGGGGTTTCACCATGTTGGCCAGGCTGGTCTTGAACTCCTGACCTCAGGTGATCTACCAGCCTTGTGGTAGGATTACAGACGTGAGCCACTGCACCCAGCCTGGAGTCTATTATTCTAGATGAAGTAACTCAGGATTGGAAAACCAAACATCATATGTTCTCACCGATATGTGGGAGCTAAGCTGTGAGGACACGAAGGTATTAGAATGGTACAGTGCACTTAGGGGACTTTCGGGGAAGGATGGGAGTGGGGCAAGGGATAAAAGATTACAAATAGGGTGCAGTGTATATTACTCCGTGATGGGTGCACCAAAATCTCCCAAAGCACCACTAAAGAACTTACTCATGTAACCAAATACCACCTGTACCCCAGTAACCTACAGAAAGAAATCATAATAATCCCACGCTCTAGTGATACCATGCAGTATATAACCACCACAGGTACTCCTGTCACCAAACCGCACAAATATTTATACAGGGGTCTGAGATTGGGGCCCTGCACAAGGAAAATGGCATGTCACATTGGCCTTTTGATTTTTTCGGCACCTATTATGTGGTAGGTGCTATGCTTGTGATTTGACTAAAGAGATCAAAAATCCATGATCCAACCTTACAGACAGTACGTGTTACGGTAGATGTATAAACGCACTGGAGCAACATGAAGGCAGGGACCTTGAACTATGCCCAGGAGATATCTGTGCTGAATAACAGAGAATGAATAGGAGTTCTCGAAGTCTAGAGGTAGTGGATGGAAAGAGCTAGAGACATGAGTTAGACAAGGGGACCTGACCTTCCTATTAAATCTCCAAGAGTCTTGTTTTCTGCCTCTGTTGTGATTTATCACAGTGTAATAGTACCTGCATGCCTACATGTCTCCCTGTCTGAAATGTAAGCCATTAGAGGGCAGTGCTTTTATTACTCCAGCTCTTAGGACAGTGTCTTGCACATAGAGATGCAAAAGTTTTCAATTAATGTCGTGTTTGAAAGAGTAAGTTCGGAATAGCAAGTAATTTACTATGAATAAAGTAAAACATGTATATAGTATTATTTTTCCAGACAAGGAATATCTAAGGAAGGCAGACTAATAGAAAGAAGATAATTAGTTTGGTTTGACATTCAGAAGATCGACAATATGTGGGTGAACGGTGGGTCCCAGAAAAGAGAGCGAGGGAAAGAGAATTTGGAGTCATTATCTAAGGTTGCACAATACTCAACCTCCTCTAAACGACCTGAATAAAAACCAGCTGAAAGCCAGGAGTGGTGGCTCACACCTGTAATACGAGCACTCTGGGAAACCAAGGAGGAAGGCTTACTTGAGCCCAGGAGTTTGAGACCAGCCTGGGCAACATGGTGAAACCCCACCCCTACAGATAAAATAAAAAATTAGCTGGGCACGGTGGCACATCTGTGGTCCTAGCTACTCAGGAGGCTGAGCTTGGAAGGTCAAAGTTGCAGTGAGCCGTGATGGTGCTATAGCTCTCCAGCCTGGGTGACAGAGTGAGACCCTGTCTTAATAAAATAAAAAAGTAAACAAAAATAAAATAGTAAAAACAGCAACTAACTGACCCCCTCTGTTGATGCATTCGTGTATTAACTTTTTTTTTTTTTGAGATAGAGTCTTGATCTGTTGCCCAGGCTGGAGTGCAGTGGCACGATCTTGGCTCACTGCAACCTCCACCTCCCGGGTTCCAGCAATTCTCCTGCCTAAGTCTCCCGAGTAGCTGGGACTAGAGGTGCTTGCCACCATGCCCAGCTAATTTTTGTATTTTTAGTAGAGACGGAATTTCACTATGTTGGCCAGGCTGGTCTCGAACTCCTGACCTCATAATCCGCCCACCTCAGCTTCCCAAAGTGCTGGGATTACAGGCATGAGCCACCACACCCTGCCATGCATTAATTTAACACATGGACTGAGGACCTACTATAGCCATACAGTATCAGAAAATGAACAAATAATACACAATATATCAGCTAGTGTACATGATTATAAAGACTTATGAAGGGAGACTGCAAACATAGTGTGGCAGTTTCACTGAGTTCAGGAGACAGAGGTTGGAGTTTGGGAGACTGAGGCAACTAGGATTTGTGAGCAGAGTGGCAGAAAGGATGATGTGAGAGAAACAGCTCCAGAAATTGCACATTGGGTCCCTTCAAGTCTGTGGTTGCATATTAGTCTGCACCTATGTAGGAATAAAATCCGTGAGACCAGTCCGAGAACAATCTGATGTGCAGTTTGAAGACCACAAACTACCAGAGACCTGTCAGGGGAACTGTTTCCAGCGCTCCAAGAGCCACGGAAGCTCTCACTGATCAAACGGACATTCAACAGAGACAGCGTTTCCAGTGCATTTGCCTTCTCCACATGAATGTTTGCTTTTCTTGCAGCAACTCATAGCTTGCCCCTCTGCACTCACCTGTGCTTCTGTGAAAGCTTGATCCTCTTGGCTGGTCGCGGCGGCTCATGCCTGTAATCCCAGCACTGTGGGAGTCCAACGTGGGCGGATCACCTGAGGTCAGGAGTTCGAGACCAGCCTGGCCAATATGGTGAAACCCCATCTCCACTAAAAATACAAAAATTAGCCAGGCGTGGTGGCGCGCACTTCTAATCCCAGCTACTCGGGAGGCTGAGGCAGGAGAATTGCTGGAACTCGGGAGGTGGAGGTTGCAGTGAGCCCAGATTGCACCACTGCACTCCAGCCTGAGTGACAGAGCGAGACTCTGTTTCAAAAAAAAGAGAGAAGCAAGCTTGATCCTCTCATATGGACAGCCCCCTCTTGGCTTACCCCAGTCTGTACCCGGCTGCCACTTCCATCCTTGTAATAGTTCCCAGCCTTCTGCAACCTTCTCGAACCCACCGTTCCTTTCCAGCTCACATCAGTTCTCTGGCTTTTAGGATAAATTGACAAGTAGGAGTTTCTGGGGTGTTTCAGAGCAAGGATGAGAAGAGAAAGGAGATGAGATTCCGGAGACAGAAAGTCAAGGCAATTCTTTATAGCTGGCCAACAAGAGAACAGAAATTGTTCATTCACTTAAAAGGAAGAAGATCAGCCGAAGAAATGGGTTTGTTTTAGGTCAGAAAAGACTCACGTTCTGTGAAAACATGAGGAACGAACATTAGAGTGGAAAGAGTTAGAGAGACCATTGCTGAGGGGGAATTGCTAGAGGAGCACCCATTTTTCTCATCTATAAACTGCCATGGCCTCAATTCACAGACTTGTCTGTGGATGAAATATTACTAGAGGAAAGCTTCTAACACAATTATTCAGATAGACTAATGCTCAAGAATCATTTACTTTTGCCCTCTCTTCCTTTTTTTTTTTTTTGAGATGGAGTCTCACTCTGTTGCCAAGGCTGGAGCGGTGCAACAGCACGATCTGGGCTCACTGCAACCTCCACCTCCTGGGTTCAAGCAATTCTCCTGCCTCAGCCTCGAGAGTAGCTGGGATTACAGGTGCCCGCCATCATGCCAGACTAATTTTTGTATTTTTTTTTTTTTTTTTTAGTAAAGACGGGGTTTCACCAGGTTAACCAGGCTGGTCTCGAACTCCTGGCCTTGTGATCCACCCACCTGGGCCTCCCAAAGTGCTGGGATTAAAGGCGTGAGCCGCTGCACCAGCCTCTTCCTCTTGAAATAACTATTGACATTCACATATATTAAGGAGTAAGATAGAGGGGCATTCTGAATAAAGTTTTAGTCACAGAGGATAAAATATATAGTTTTTTATAAAGTTAATTTTTTATGTTTGTTTTAGAGATAAGATCTCGACACTCCGTCCAGGCTGGACTCAAACTCCTGGGCTCAAGTGATCCTCCCACCTTGGCCTCCTAAATAGCTGGGGCTAAAAGCACACACTACCATACCCAGTTTAAAATCAGTTATTCTGCTATGACCATGACAAACTGGCTGAGCAGGCTCCCTGGGATTGCAAAATAACCCAAAGCAAGAAGAATAGTCTTACAGAGGATTGCTGAACAGAGCTCAGGTGCATGCCTCCTGCGCAAGACTGCACCAGGTGATGCCAAGCTTGGCCCAAGAGAGTACTTTGCTAAAGGATTATCTAAGTCATGAGCCCTCTCTGCACTGCCACATCTGTGAGAACCCCTCCCAGTTCAGTTAATCTCTCTAGCAACCACATTTCAAAACAAACAAGAAAAACATTATCAAGAGAAAGGAAGCAGTTGCTACAGCCCTCAGAGCAGATGCAGGGAGGACCACCCCGCCCCTCGAGGTCTCATCTGATGACCTTAGGTTTTTTCTATTGTTCAGGTATGGGGCACCTTGTAATCTCCAGAAACTACTGATTAGCACTGTCAAATTCCCAAAGAGAACTGTTGACTTAGCATCAAGGCTTCTGCTTAGTTCTTTACCATTTTGAAGCCAAAGACTCCTTTGAAAATGGAAGGAAATACTGGCATCTTCTTCCATAGGAAACCTTACATACACAAAAACTTGGCGTACAACTTGAGGGATTTCAGTTGTGAAAAGCACCTCAATGTTCAGCAAAGCAGAGATTATATAAATCCTAAAATCCAAGCTCTATAAATCTATACCTGAGATTATTTTTTAAAGTAGGCTTTAAAATGCTTTCAGATAAGAATAAAGCCCTATCTGAGAGAACAAAAGGAAAGGGAATACAAGCTAAGCTATGTGCTCACTTTAGTTTGCCCGGTTCCACTTAAATATCTGTTTCTCCGCCTTCCAGTCAAAGGCTTACTTCATGAGTATCTGAATGCCGCTGCCAAAGGAGTCCTAAAATCCATGGGAAATGAAAAAGACCAGGCTCTCCTTATTCTATCCTACCACACAGAATCAGAGCACAGTCTTACGAGATATAGGGCTTGCTCCTGAGACTTCTCGTACCTGGACAGGATTTTTAATGATGCAACCTTCAATACTGGCCTCTCCTAATGTTAGCCTGGTTAGAAGAGAACAAAGCAGATAAAATTATTCATAGCTTGTCAAGCTTAATGTTAAGATATTATTTTAATTGGGTTCAATCAATAAGAGAAAATCAGTTTAGCATCTTTCCCCGTGTTTTGTTTTGCACAACAGGGTCTTTTATTACCCAACCATTTCTAGAGAGCTCCAAATAAGAAAACATCTTCTCCTCCACATATCAATCATTAAAATTCTTTCAGTTTACTGTTCTTTCTTGTCTGGCACCATTCATATTGGATCACTTGACAATGAAGTCTCTTAAAAACCAGGCTACCAGGGGATCCTGCTGCCATTTTATATTTTATTGATTCTTCCCTGATCTAACCCAGTGTTCCCCAAACATATTTGACTTGTACTAGGCTGGTTACAATAAAATCCCCTACAGCTGGGCATAGTGGTTCATGCCTGTAATCCCAGCACTTTGGGAGGCCAAGGCCAGCGGATCACTTGAGGTCAGGAGTTTGAGCCAGCCTGGCCAACATGGTGAAATTCCATCTCTACTAAAAATACAAAAATTAGCTGAGCACGGCAGTGCATGCCTGTAGTCCCAGCAGCTCGGGAGGCTGAGGCAGGAGAATCGCCTGAACTTGGGAGGCAGAGGTTGCAGTGAGCAGAGATTGCACCACTGCATTCCAGCCTGGGCAACAGAATGCCCCGGAAGCTTATCACCAACCCCAGAGGTTCTGCCTCAGGAAGCCCAGTGCATTTGTGTTAAGTACCTTTAGGTATTTTTGTTAAGTACCCAGGGGCTGGAACCACTGCCCTAGCACCTCTTTCTTCGTGTTCAGAACTGACACCATGAAAAAGCTTGAGCTCCAGGAATACCCTCATCACTATCTCAGCATATCACATCCCAGACGTAACACTCACTACCCTCTGATCCACCCTGAGAAGTTGGGAGAATATGTATATTTCTTCCTTTCCACCAATGCTCCTAAACTCTACTAGTCATGCCCTCTGTAAGATCATCCCGTGATGGTCATTACAGCATTTCATTATATTTGATTTCGGGCTACAAGAGCTGTTAGGTAGAATAGAAATAAGTTAAAATTTGGACCACTTAAACAAATACCTGTCCTCCACCATACCCTTTCCCACGCTGCCCCATTTCCTAGGGTTCATTCTCCCTAACGTCTCAGCAGGAGTCTCTGAGTCAGTGCAGGGTCCAACTCTTGGTTTCTCCCTCTCTCAGAGGACTCCTTCAGGTCTAAAACACAGACAACAGTCTTGAAAGCCATGGATTTGGAGAAACTTAAGAAAGAAAACGTTTTGTAACTGTTAATGTTTGCTGTGTGTTTGTATTAGAATTCCAGATATTGCCTGCGAACAGCAGGAGCAAAGCCTGGGGGACTCAAGCACATAACAAATGTACTTTAGAGTTAGAGAGGGGGCAGAAAGGAATGCAGCTGTTTTTTTTTTTTTTTAAGCAATAGGTGATCTTTTTTCTAATCTAACCAGCTTGGGGAAGGAGAAGGTTATCAATACTTATGATCAGAGCTTACTCCTTGGTCCTGTTCAACCTTGTCAAAACCCTGATGAGAAGGTGTTAGAAACACCAACACAGGGCTGGAAATATGTGAGCAGAACTAATATGAGACTCGATTTACATTTGAAACATTAGGCTAGAAATGATAGCAAGTATGTTTAGGTTTTTTTTTTTTTTTTTTTTTTTTTGAGACGCAGTTTCACTCTTGTCGTCCAGGCTGGTGTGTAATGGTAGAATCCCGGCTCACTGCAACCTCTGCCTTCTGGGTTCAAGCAATTCTCCTGCCTCAGCTTCCCGGGTAGCTGGGATTACAGGCATACCCACCACACCCAGCTAATTTTTGAATTTTGTTTGTTTGTTTTGTTTTGTTGTCATTTTTTGTTTTTTGATTTTTTTTGAGGCGAGTCTTGCTTTGTCGCCCAGGCTGGAGTGCAAAGGTGCGACCTTGACTCACTGCAACCTCTGCCACCCAGGTTCAAGCAATTCTCTGCCTCAGCCCCTCGAGTAGCTGGGATGACAGGTGCCCACCAACACACCTGGCTAATTTTTGTATTTTCAGTAGAGACGGGGTTTTGCCATGTTGGTCAGGCTGGTCTCAACCTCCTGACCTCAGGTAATCTTCTCTCCTCACACTCCCGAAGTGCTGGATTACAGGTGTGAGCCACCACCCCCGGCCAGGGTTTTTTTGTTTTTTTGGTTTTTTTTAAGGCTCAGGCAGTTCCCACAGGAAACAGCAGGGTGACCAAAAAATATTGTGCCACAGAAAGTAAAACAGAAGTAGCTGGGTGAGGACATCTTGAAGTTGGGACAAAAACGACAGACATCTACTTGGAGAACAGAAGGGGAGGCAAAGGTTTCATCAGAAGACAGAGCAAGGATGGAAGCCCATGAAGACACCGACAGAGAAGCCACTTCCCCGGCCCCATGCGCCATGACTTTCAGAGCCCCTAGGGAGAAAACAAAGGAAGAAATCTTGAACTGACAGTATTTACCCAACAGAGACTGGGTTTTGCATAAGAAGCAGCCAACTTAAGATGCCATTAGTGGAGTGGGGTTGAGACCATGTAGATACCTCTTGCCATGTGGGTATTAGAGCTGCTCCAATCATCTGGCCTCCAAGTGGAATCCAAAAATGGATTCACCTCAAAGGAATCACAGCTAAAATGTTTAAAAAGGGAAGGAGAAAAATTTGATTCTGAGATCATTGTTGAGCCCCTAGATCCATCCATGCTTGTAATATGTCTTACTTGTAAACATTTTAGTTGTGCGAGTTGAAAAGATCATGGTTACTAAAGCAAATTAGGGCTGGATTTTGTCTTATATGGAACCAAAAGTGTCACAAAAACTGCAAATTAGAACGTTTAAATATTGTAGAACACCAAAGCTGAGGTAGTGAGACAGAGAAGGAGGGAAGAAGAGAGCTTGATTGACAATTGATGGGAGAAATGAGTCAAAGACGGCCTAGAGGATGAGCAGGACTGATGGTCTAGCTAGGAAGCCTTGACCAGTCATCAGTGAAGTGCCAGTCTTTTTGTCTGAAAAGTCATCTGTATATAGAAGCATTCAAACCACGACTGAGGCATAGGTCCTACAAAAAACACAAGTTTTGAAATAGCAAGCGACACAATTCTGGCTGATTGTTTCAAAGGTAACCAATATGGGACAGGTAGTCTCTACCCTGAGATCATAGAGTTAGCATAAAACAAGGCCAGTTCCAAGGCCTACAATCAGAATCGTCCCTAGCAACTGACCAGTGGGTGTGATGCCCAGGGCAGTGGAAAGACCTTTCCAGGTCAAAGCCATAGAGGTCTCCCAGAGGAGAGCAGAATGCTGGTGAGCCTAGGAGAGGCAGCAGAAAGTACTGGGGGCGTCTGTGAGAGCAGGTGAAAGAAGTTGCCCTCAGGCAGAAGCGCTATCTGCAGAAAAAGAATGATGCTGAACCTCAACAGGAGATTGGCATTTTCCTCGGGATTATCTAGAAATGACAGGGAATGCCCTAAAAAGCAAGCATATGGTATTTAAGTGCCTATCCCTGGTACTTAAATTCCCAGAAAAAAAAAAAAACAAACAAGCATACCTAGTTCTCATGACACTTCAGTGGGCCATAGTCAAGACCTGTGTTAAAACTCCTGGAGGCTTGCAGTAAAATATTACTCTTGTAGATTTTTTACTTTCTTTGTCAATGTCAATCATCATTAACTAGCTCAATCTCCAGAGCAAGCATATATGAGCATATGAGCTTCATTTCTTTCAGAGATCATAAGCTGAAAAGCATGACTCCTGTTCCACAAGCAGTCTTGGAAATGATAAAGATGTGGGCCAGGCTGGGCGCAGTGGCTCACGCCTGTAATCCCAACACTTTGGGAGGCTGAGGTGGGCGGATCACGAGGTCAGGAGATTGAGACCATCCTGGCCAACATGGTGAAACCCCGTCTCTACTAAAAAAAATACAAAAATTACCTGGGCATGGTGGCGCTTGCCTATAGTCCCAGCTACTCAGGAGGCTGAGGCAGGAGCATTGCTTGAACCCAGGAGGCAGAGGTTGCAGTGAGCTGAGAGCACAACACTGCACTCCAGCCTGGTGCCTGGTGACAGAGCGAGACTCTGTCAAAAAAAAAAAAAAAAAAAAAAAAATGTGGGCCAAATACCCAGGCCCTGTCAAAGAGAGAAAGGCATGCACAGTGCATGGAGCCTGCTGCCTCTGCCTTCGCATGACGTGGGGGACCACATACAGCGTTCCTGGGGGCTTTGCTCACTAGACGCAAGGGGTAAATCTGCTGTGAGTTGGCAAAGGGAAATAAAAGTGCTGCACAAGAAGGTCCAGTTACCCTGCGCTGCTCAGCAAGGGAGAGCTGCTCTAGCTGCTAGTGATTCTGTGCCAGACAGGGACAGGTGCAATCCGCCAGCATGCCACGCAGCCTGGGGAACATACTGCCGTCTTCCGAAAGAAAATAGGATCTAAATGGAAGGATATCATGATGCTATACATAAAAATGTGTACATGTCACACTTCTAAAGAGGAACACGAAGGTGAAGAAAGTAAAGGAGCAAGAGGAAGGGAAAGAGGAGGAGAAGAAATACGTTTTTCTTCCATTTAGATTTGTTAGCACAAACACCCTCATTAAATTAAGACATAGCAAAATTACATTTTAAAAGCATATTTGATTTGGTTCCCCTTCAGCCATCAACCTGATAATTTAAAGCATCACGGCCCATTTTCACTTAGCATCAAGGTGCAGTCAATGCTATAAAGTACACGTTCTTGCATTCTTTATCTCTGACTAACAGAGGAGAAAATTCTGTTTTAAACAGGATGTGTGCAGGATAAATTTTGTTTTAAACTGCAATAACAAGAAGCTTTAAAGTAAATCAGACACTGTAAAGTAAATTTACAATGCCTTGGAAAGGGCCCAAGACTGTGGGTTCTTAAATAGGTTCTCCCTGGTAAATGGAGCTGCCACCCTCTCCTTAAACAATAAGTCTATTCCCTTAATAACTTCAAGAAATACCCACTAAAATGGATTTTAGTCTGATAAGAAAAAAAAAGTGGAAATATTTCCAGATCTTTGAATTGTTTTTAACTCCTTGTAGGAAAGTTCTTTGCAGAAGCATTGTTCAAGTTCCCCCAACCCTGGCCCCAGAGCCTTGGGTTGTCCTCCACTCCGAACCGGCCAATGGACTTGTCCTTCCAGTACAGGCTTTACCTGCTCAGGCTCCATGCTATGCACAGCTTTCCTTCCGTTGACCTGTGGGAACAGTACACACCAGTATACAGCGGCTCACCATGCACTTTACACATCCGTCGTTCCTTCTCAAAACATTTAATGGTTCTGCTTTTTATCTATTTCATCTCCCACAATTGAATTAAACTGATTTGAACCCCCAAATGTGTGACTAGCAGGAAGTACATTTTTGCCCTCCTGGGGGCTCTCTCTTATCCTTTTCTGGACCATTCAAGAACGTCAGAGTCACATGCAGTCCAAACCAAGATCCCTCAAACATTCACTCCCAAGTGGATCCAGGACTCCAACCGCCCTGGAGTCTCTCAAGCCATTGACGCTGGCATTGCCATATCTCTGCCACCCAGGACTGCCATCGGTCTTCCCTCTGTCCAAAGCAAAGGCCCATCTCCAGCACTGGCCAGGACTTCTGATGTTAGATGTTGCCCCTATATGTCTCCACTTCCTCAGAGCCACACATGATGCAAAGACTTGCTTACCATATTTGCCCTGTGGTAGCCTAAGAGTCCCATCTTCTCAGTTCAATGAATGTCCATTCTTCTCTGAGCCCAGCTGCCCTGAAGACATGTTCAGAGTCTACCTGTCAGGGACGCATAATCACTGGGCATTCATTCTGGGAGAAGAACCACCACAAGTGCTGAGTCACCCACTTTTTTAATTTTTTTTTTTTTTTTTTTTGAGACGGAGTTTCGCTCTTGTTACCCAGGCTGGAGTGCAATGGCGCGATCTCGGCTCACCGCAACCTCCGCCTCCTGGGTTCAAGCAATTCTCCTGCCTCAGCCTCCCGAGTAGCTGGGACTACAGGCACGCGCCACCATGCCCAGCTAATTTTTGTATTTTTAGTAGAGACGGGGTTT